>JAHBCN010006785.1:0-46861 GCA_019359885.1 Listronotus oregonensis
CATATTTTCCTTTATAAAAGAAATTTATACTTTTAGGCAATTTAATGAAAAATGGATTCCTAAAAATGTTTATTTAATTTTACGATTCAATATTTTATTGTTCATCAACAAAAGAAAAAAAAATAATAACACGATACGGGAAACAAAAAATGTTTTTATTTTTATGCAAACAGCACCTTTGACTTGCTTCGATATATAATAAATACATAATAATGTGTACTTTTTTAATAATAACCTTATATTTAAAATAGCTTAACCTTCCAAAAGGATTTTTGCGTTGCAGGCCTGTATCTTATAGGGTAACTTAAAAACTTTTATTTTAAAATTCTAAGAAAAAAAAATAAAAAAATGTTTCATTAGGTTAGGACAACTTAGTTGGTCGGCTGTATTAGCTAACCCTTGACATGTTATGAACTTAAAATCAAAAGGTTCACCGACCGCTTCGTTGGATATATCAATGCTCTAGCAAATTTCCACTATATAAAAATGCAAGACAAAAACTTTTCTATTCAGTTTTGTTGATGTTTTAGGCCAGTCATTAGATACATCAAAATAGTGTTTTGGTGCAAAAGCTTGCGGAGTTTTGAAACTTGGCAGAAATGCAAACTTGAAGGTTCTTAATATGCAGTTAAGTTTGCGACCCCGTGCGACCGCCGCTTGCGCCGCCATCTTGAAAAATGTCGGTCAAAATAAGTTTTTTTGTGAATAACTTGTTTTCTGTACGTTTTAGCAAAGTTTTCAAAAGAATTTTGAAGAAGAAATAAATTTTGCTACAAAATAGCTATTTAAAGTTTTTTTGTCAGGCCAATAGTATTCAAGTTACAGGAGCAAATAATAGGGTGCACTATTTTTAATCTAATAAGAAGTGGGATAAGTAAGGTCCGTTTACCAATATTCAACAAATTAGTGAAAAATTGCCTTAAAACTGTTAAGCTATTTTAAGTTTAAACTTGCTTTATATCCCCTATCGCTTTTTAATGAAGATGGCATGCGAAAGGGAACACAATCATCCCTATATAAAACGTTTTCTCCAGTAAACGAGCCTTTACAACCGGATAACAACATTTTGTATGTTTTGGACGGTGGCAGTTTATTGCATCGTATGGTATAGCATCGGAATGATTCATATGAACAAATTTGCATGAACTACAACAACAAGCACTATGGTGATAACGCAACTGTAGTCTTTGACTGTTATCCAGCAGGTGCAGCATGTCGCAATACGAAGAGTGCAGAAAAATATCGGCGCTCTAAAGCACAAGTATCCACTGATGTAATTTTTGACAGAGCAATGACTCCACCAGTTTCGCAAGATAAATTTTAAAAATAATTTAAAAAATAATAAGCAGGCAGTAGATAATGCGGATGTGCTCATTATTCAGACATTCTCCTGGATGCAAATTACTCATTGCTTAAGAAAATAGAAATATTCCATGACCTTAAAAACGCTTAAATGCTGTCGCTGCCTGGAGAAGCCTTTCTAAAGGCATTGTATGGCGGTTCGTTTGAAAAGGACACATTGGTTTTGTTTCGATACCAGCATTTTACAAAGTATGTGTCCAATAATAAATTTAATCTTGCGTCCTTGCCACCCACAAGAGATGCTGCAAGGCAGCACTGTCTGCGAGTTTATCATCAAGTTGCGATGTGGTGTGGCAGACATAAAGATCCTGAGTAATATGGCTGGCAAAAAATGTTGAATGGGCTCGATCCTGTTCGGGCTACGTTAGACGCAGCCACCGACGCCATTTTAAAAACAATGTTCTGCAAATGTAAAAAAGACTATACGGGAGCGTGTGGATGTCGGAAAACAGGGTTAAAATGCTCAGTACTCTGTTTAAATTGCAACGGCAATGCATGTGAAAACACCTGATTTGGTAGTTGATTCTGATTCTGAAGATCCAAACGAGGACGATGACTTTATTTCATTGGGGAGGGTACTAGAAGAGACAGATTACACACAAAATTTAACAGATAGTGAACAAAATGAGCCAGGAACATCCCATGGTACAAAGCTACACAAAAAGGGGAATGTAAGCTTGAAATGTGGAATAGGCCTACATAGTTCCCATAAAGTGTATTTTAATTGCGGTTTTGACAACCCTTTTTTGTTTTTTATGTTGTTAGCAAAACCTTCAACCTATTCTCTAATGGTTAATAGTTTATAAATATTTACACATTATTTTTAAAATTAGAATTAATTTATTTATTACCCCATCATTATAACATTTAAACCTACCCAAAGAAGGATTTATCTCATTTGATATAACAGCAAAAACTTTAAGTTAACAAATATGACATTGGGATTATTAATTAAATTAAATTTACCTTTTTTCAGATATTTTAAATTTGCTCTTTTTTTTGTATCTAATAAATATCACCTTATTTTATTAGTAAAATTGAACAAAAAGCTTTTACACAGTCACTGCCAAAAATTTGGATATATATGGAGAAAACCTTTATTCTTAAAACCATTAAAAACATTTTTTGGCAATCGCCTCTGCTTATTCAGTAACCTATCGATATTTACATGGTTAATTTCGATTTAAAATATCAAAAAGTAAGGTAAGTTGGCATAATATATTTAAAAAACAATTAAAAAAGTTGTTTATAATGTAATTCTTGGTTGACGTGCAAACTTTAAAATAAACATTTAAATTTTTTTTTTTTTGAAAAATTTCACAGTTGAACTCTAAATCTTTATACAAATTTTTATACATAAGTTTATATAATAAGTTTGCCAAATATAAGTCAATATATCTAGAAAGTAAAATGCTTATATATTTGATTACATTTTGATGATTAAATATTTAAAAAGTGTATTTTTCGTAATGGGTAATGTAAACAATTATTATTTGAAAAAAATATCCAAATTTTCCAATATTCCCTAAATTTAAAAGACAACCTTTATAGTCCATAAGCTAAAACATAATAGTTAAAAATGAGTTACTTTTTATTAAACCATTTTTATTAAATTAAATGTAATTTGATACTAAATAAATTTTATTTACAAAAAATATGTATTTTTAAGTAATAACTAGATTTTCATTGGTTAAAATATTATATTTACGAATTCAATTTTGTTGTGTCCTTCAATAAATTTCACAAGCTGTACGAGACCAGCCGATGGTTTATCTTTTACTGCCGAGGTATATTATTATATTTGTTTGGGAATAGTATAAGCACACTGTACAGGGTCTTTAATTATATTTACGTGGCTTCTGAGGCCTTTATTTTTGACGGAAAAAAATGTTTTATATAAAAATTGTAGGATTTTTTCAATATTATCTTTTAAAATTATTATTAAAAAAATATCGCAATAAAAAAATGTAAAAATATAGGCAACTTCAACTTTTTTAAATGTAACACCCTGTATATTATGCGCTACGACGAAAGATCTTTTTTTCTGATTTCAAATATATATGATGTGTTTGGGCTGAACCATTTTAAGATTTTTTTAAGGTTAAATTATTAAAAAATTTCAAAAAACTTTCATATTAGTATCAGGAAACCATGGAAAAAATAAAATTGTTATGTTGCTGAATTTGGTGGGGGGTTTTTTCTGGACCAATAATGTTTATTTTTGTCATTAAACATCCTGTTTAAAATTGAAATAAGACTTGTCGGTGAATAAATTTTTTTAAAAAACTTTGGATCCTGCTGCATAAACCTAGCTATTTTCAACCCATCAGGTCGGTCCTGCATGTTTTTTTCCCGGGAAGATTCTAAACGGATATAAATTTATCGGGATAAAATTTGTAAAACTTTTAGGTTAAATAAATTTTATAATCTCTTTTATTAAGTTCAGATGCCGCATCCGAGATTGATATTTCACTATTTTTAAAAATTATTAAAAGTAGTTAGTGCTAGTCCAATAGAAAAAGTATAATAATTATATTGAAAAAACGAGGATATGCAAAACTTTGCTTTCATTTCGTGCTGCAGTCCTTTTCTTCATTTTAAAGCTTTTTCGTTTAATAAATTTTCTTACAATGTATTTAATATTATTTATAGATGGTACCCGTTGTTAAGGATGTGTATGTGTGACTGTCGTCACATTATTATTGTTATTATTATTATACTATAAAAAAATACGCATATATAAATAGCGAATTTTTGTCCTTCCGAATAGCCCATCGACAATAAAGCAACACAAACTACTTTTAATAGTTAAAATGATAAATTTTAACTTTTTACAATATTAATACGTCAAATTTATTAAAACAATTTTATTGTTTTCATAGCTTTCTTAATACTAAAATGATTTTTTTCCAATTTATTTATTTTCCCTAGGCTTAAATATCCCAAAATGGTTCACCCAAAATATCATCAATGTATGTACATATATTTGAAATCAGAAAAAAAAGGTTTTTTATTGTAGCGTGTGAAATAACGGGGTGTTCCAAAAAAAATTGAAGTTGCCTATTTTTTTCCTTTTTTATTGCGATTTTTTTTACTGATAATTTTAAAGATAATATGGAAAAAACCTGCAATTTTAATATAAAACATTTTTTTCTGTTTTAAAAAATAAAGGCCCCAGAAGCCACGTAAATATAATAAAAGTTCAACCATTCTCCCAAAACTTTTTTTTTAAAAACCCTTTTTAAAAGCAAAAGCTTCAAAACTTTTTGGAGTATGGTGAATCGAAAATTTACCCCTTTGTGTATGATCAAGTGATATAAAAAAAAATATATATATAATATATTTATTATATTATTTTATTATTTATATATTTTAATTTATATAAATATATATATATTTATTATATATATATATATATTTATTATATATTTAAAAATTATATATATATATATATATATATAATTTTATATATATTTTCTTATATATATTTTTTTATATATATATATAAAATATTATATATATATATATATATATATAAGGATCCATCAGGGCATTGTACAGAAAAAAACGAAATCCTATAAACTTACAGGCTTATAAATCAACTAACCTTTTAACTAAAAAAAATTTTTTTATTACCTAACGCGGGTAAACTACGACATGTAACCCATCGTTTTTAAATCGGAAAAGACTATCTTATGTTTTTGAATATTTAATTTTGCAAATTATACATCATTTTGGTTAATTGGGGGCAAATTTTGTACCCCCCACCGTGCTGCCCCCGGATATTTTTAAGTCTTTAGAAAAAACTGGTTTTTTTCTTATAATCTTCTTTCATCTTTTAATTAGTTTAAAATGTTTTATTTAAATTTTTAAAACTAAAGCAAGCAAATGTTGTTTAAAGATGTGGTACTGTTTTCTTTTAAAAAAGTTTTATAAACTTAAAATTCAACTTAAATTAAAAAGGTTTGTTTAACGTTTCATTTACAAGTCATTTTAAAATACATGCAAAATAAAGAATATTATTAAAAGAAGATTCTTAGAGACATTTATAATCTGTCCCAAAGTATGCCCAGCCTGTTCAGCCAAATTATCACATATATATTGGTTATTAATTGCATATGAATTTAGGACTTCTAAAAGATGCGTTTTTTTGTAACTGAATTCAAAATAAATATCATTTTTAACAAATATTCCTGGATTTCAGTTTTTGAACTTGATGAAGCTGGTGCTTTGCGTAACGAAAGGCTGTGGTAGCTTGCGTAATCCATGACAATAACACTGTTGTTTGGTATATTTTTAAAAGATAATTTTGGTTTTCAAAAGTTCTGCACTTTTTATCCTCATGATAATCCAAGCTAGAATCCTTAATATTCTTTCAGACAACAGCAAACAGTTTGGGGCAAATCCGTCTTTTGAACTAGCGTGTACTTTTGGTAATGCGTTTTCCTTTCAAAGGTGCTTTTTTGACAGTTTTGACTGGAATCAACCCATCCGTTGGATATTGTTCGTGTGTATCGAACCATGTTTCTTACCTTTATCTTTTAATTTCTTGAAGGTAATTAAATCTCCAAGTGCATTGTGCGATTTCTTTTACTATTTGTCTATTTTGTGGTATTTAAATCCCATAACAAACAACTCTATGGAGGGGGGCCCGGCTAATATTTATTGGTTTCGTCTTCGTCTAGCTTCTTTTCATTTTAAACCCAAAGGGGTAGAATAACTCCCCATTCATAAAGACAATATATTTTCCTTCTTATTAGGCCTGTCACTATTGTCTATACGGTGAGATTGAAAACCCACTACGTTTTTCTTTTGTTCAATGCTTCCTAATAATAATACCCCTTATCGATGATATTGGAGTTTTTGTAAGTAGATAGAATTTTTTTAAAAGCTTTTTGTTTAATTAGACCTCCACTGATTAAAGTTTCATACACATTTTCACAACCTGTTTGCATTTTGACAAATGATTTTGACCGGTAAAACAACTTTTGAAACGCAGTAAAAACGGTTATTCAACACTGCCACTAAAATATTAGCCAAAATATTTATATGCTAATGGTTAATACTCAAGAAATACCTGACTTACCCCTCCCCCTTATGAAAAAAATGGGTTTACTCAATAAAATAGGAAATAAAATCTTTAAAAGGTTTTTGGGGTATGGTCGTCAAAACCATAACATTTTTTGGGGAAAAGTAATTTAAAATGGTTTTTGTTAAATACCCTTAATCAATATATTTTATTTTTATTGCAGTATCTTGTCAATAAACCTTCATATTTTAAATTAAATGTAATTTGATCTTAATAGGAATTTAATTAAAAAAAAATATGCATTTTTAAGTAATAACTCGTTTTGTATTGTTTAAAATACCTTATTTACAATTCAATTTTTTGCTTTCAATAATTTTCACCAGCTGCAGAGGCCAGCCATGGTTTATTTTTTTTACTACCGGGTTTTATTATATTTGTATGGTAATAGTATAAGCACACTATATGTACCTGTAAAGTTATTAGCAACATACGTTTTATGCAGTTTAAAAGTAATCATTTACCCATAGCTGATTTAATTCCATATTTAAATAGATAAACGCTATAAATAAAATGAATTGTCTAGTTGCTAGAAATTATAAAAAAATAAACAGTAAATTAAAAAAAATAGAATATCGTATCATTTTCAATTTTTGTTTCTTTATTTGTTGCTAACTTAACCCTTCAATTTATTTACGCCAAGTATCAAAAATAAAAAACACCTTCATAAATAATTAACCTTAAATCACTTTCAATGTTTAAATGGTATAGAAAAATAAAATTTTTATATCGGGAATAAAAATAAGCAAATTACGCTTAAAAATAAGTTATTATTATTAAATCATATATGCAAATGTGTTTAGCCAAGTGTATTGTTTTTTCAACTGATTCGACAAACATTTTTGATCGTGTGAAAAATCGCTACTTTTTTCTAAGTATGTGGTACTTTGACAAAGAAGATTATTATTATTTTTGTATCACTTATAACATTTTGCGCGACAAAAATATATTCATTATTGGGTAATAAGTTTGTGACCTTCCAAGTTTTGATTAGTTCTTATTTAACTTAACGTATTATAGCATTTAGTAATTGTGTGTATATATTAAAAATTGTACCCAGGAATACATTTCTACTTTAATCTTAACTAAGGAATATTTTTTTGCTTTTTAGATCAATCATATTTCTTAGATCGAACATACCAGCATGTAAAAAGCTGAAAAGAATTAAAAAACTTTTTAGCTTTATTAAAACTGCCGGTCCCAAACCTTAAAACAAAGTTCGTAAAATTTTTATTTCGATTAGCTGAAAATCGTTTTAATTTCTATTCGGGCAATTTTACCTTTCGGACAATTTTCTCATTTGGTAAATTGTATTTAAGATTATTTCTTGCTTAATAGTTTTGGTTTTGGGTTTTCAGACACATAAACTTTGTGCAACAACTACCTCGAACTGTTTCTCAACATCTAGTTAATTCATCCAAAGAAACCAACAGCTTAAGGTAAAATTTAAAACCTCTGCCAAGTGTCCCACATTCACCTTCGGTCAATTGTTACTGTCGTTTTGTTGGTTAGGGGCCCGTTAGTTAATGAATCAGGGGGAATTTAAAAAAAAAATTACATTTCATTAAAACTTTTTTTAAAAATCTTGATTTCTATGTATAAACGAAACTATCAATTTTAATTTATTTAAAACCAACTAATGCTAGAAAATCCAAAAAATTTAAAAAAAAAACTTAAAAATAAAAATGGCGTTAAACCCGATAAAAAAACCTACTAAAATAATTAAGTCAATAGCTAGGTATATGGCAGATTTCCCTCCTACTTAAACTGGCACTTATTGTCCCTATAAAATAAAGGGCAATCTGAAGCTCTAAGAAATTACCGTCCAATCGCGATTTTAAATATTGTTTTTTAAAATATTTTTGAAATTATGTTTGATCGCATGCTTTAATATCACGAACAAGGATATCTTAACAAACACACAATACGCCGAGGATCGACGGAGGATCCGGCTACTATGTTTGAAAAACACAGGACAAAAATATTTTTAAAACCGCACCCTCATATATAAGAGTTAAACTATTTAATCACCTACCACTTCAAATTAAAGAACTCAGTTACTGTGTGTTTAAACAAACAATAAAAAGCTACTTGGCAAAAAAATGCTATTATTCAGTAAGTGAATTTTTGTGGTGATGTACACGTGAATTGGCCATAACAGCCCTTTTCATTATGTTTGTTAGCGTAAAGTGTTGCTCAAATTGTCTATCCATGATTTTGTATTGTTCTTCCTTTTTTTTTGTTATAATAGTTGGTCTCTAGACTTTTTTTTTTGACGACCATATTCAATATTTGTAAAAAATTTGGGATACATGATATATATATATATATATATATATATATATATATATATATATATATATATATATATATATATATATATATATATATATATATATATATATATATATATATATATATATATATATATATATATATATATATATATATATATATATATATATATATATATATATATATATATATATATATATACATATATATATATATTATATATATATATATATATATATATATATATATATATATATATATATATAATATATATATATATATTATATATATATATATATATATATATATATCATAATATACATATATATATATATATATATATATATATATATATATATATATATATATATATATATATATATATATATATATATATATATATATTATATATATTTGAATTTAAATTTGAAAAAATAAAATTAAATAAGAAACATCAAGAAGTGATAGGTTAGTCAGTATATTTTGATATACTTTATAAACACATTTTCAAAGAACAAAGTAATACATTTATATTATGAACCATAATAGACATTTCCATTTACGTTTAATATTATCTTGAACGTTTGCCAATTTTTCACAACTTTCGGAAGCCAAAGTTGAATTTATGCGGTAAACTTAATACTAGTTTAAAGCATTTCAGGCGTTTAAAGTTTTAAATTTGATTTCGAAGCAATATATTATGATTAACATTGATAAATAGTTTTGAAAATTTTGGTAGCTATATTAAATTTCTATATGTAAATGTTTTGAACCACAAAACAAATAGTTTATATATAACAAAATAATGTTGTATATTAATCAACAAAAAAAAACCATCTGATCGTTGTTAATAAAAATTTATGGTTTGTGGATTAAAAACCATCTGATCTTTGTTAATAAAAATTTATGGTTTGTGGATTAAGGTTGTGCCAAAAGTGTATAAGGGATATTTAAATCTTTACAAAAGAACTGCTAAAATAACTAGAGCTTGAGAAGAAAACTTAAAAGTAAAGTGCGACGATACTTAAAAATTAAAAAAAAACTTTTACCCGAGATAATTTTTCGTTAATTTCACAACTGTTATATGTATGACGCGCTGTTTTTTATTCTGGGAATTTTAAATATGTTTTATAGCTCCAAAATTATTACCATTTTTTATTAGCAATTACCCATTTATTTTGTATATTTAGGTTTTTGCCTTTTCCAGTTGAACTTCAGTTAACAAAATTGACCCAATCCCATTTTTACTGCATTTTTAAGTTAATGCTAAATTTTAAATAAATTATATATTTATATCATACCTTACATTAAAAAAAATGTTTAAAAAATAGATTAAAGGGTTTTTTAAGTTTAACTGATCATGTTTTGATACTGATTAAAAATTGAAATAAATATATTTGGAAGTTTGCAATTTATTTCTTATAATCTTTTTTTATCTTTTAAATTATTTACATTGTTTTATTTATATTAATAAAACTAAAGCAAGCAAATGTTTGGTTAAAGGTGTGGTAATGTTTCCTTAAAAACAAAGTTTTATAAAATATTTAACTTTCAAATTACCAGTCATTTTAAATTATGTGCAGAATATAAAATAACATTAAACGAAGATCCTAAGAGACATTTACTGCTTTTTTGTTAAATATCCTAAATAAATATATTTTATTTTTATTATGGTAACTTGTCAATAACACAAATATATTTTAATAGGAGTAATTATAACTATGTTTTTAAAGATACAGACAGGCTGTTTACTTTTCAAATATCTAAGTATGGTTTTCGGTTTTAATAATGATTGCGATCAAAATCAAAATATTTAAAAATATAAAAGACAGTACAAATTTTAAATTATTTTTAAAATTATTAAGGAATATGTATCGATATAAAATTTACCAATTTTTATTGAAAATTACTACATAAAAGTAATATTTAATAGAAAGTACATTATCAATTTTTTAAAATGATCTACTGTGTCCAGTACCATGCAGGTAAAGACTTATCAAAAATATGTATAATAAATAATGGAATTTGCATCAAAAACTCATAAACACACATAAGCTAGCGCAATTTCAAACAAAGTAAAACGGTTAAAGGTTCAAATTGTCTTATCCTTTTTAAATTCGAAATTCGTTTTTGCTTAAAGATTGTAAATTATTTTACCTCTATAATTTATTTAAATATTAAAAAAATATATATAATTAACAAAACGCATATTTCTTTTAAAATTAGGACACAAATATTACTTTAAAAATTTTATTAACATTTTGGTTTTTTTGTTTGTAATCAAATGTTTGTCTACTTTTAAAAGTATAAATACAAATATAAATATAATTGTGGTTAAATTTATTATTAGTTTTCTATTATAATTAAATGACGTGTTCTTCTTAATGACTGCTTATGCAAGTAAAAAATAAAAATTTTGATTTATTTTTTAATAGTTCTTTCATTTTAAGGTATTTTTTTGTAAGTTAGTTTGCAGCATCTCCTCATGTAAAAATAATTTAAGTAATATTTTTGGTTTTGTGATTAATTACGCCACCATACTTTATTTTCTTATAAACATTTAATTTAAATGCAGAAGTAAAATTATATAATAAACCTAATTTCGTTTTTTGTACTTAACATGTTTAATATTTACCAGCATTAATTTTAAAACAAATAAGGTTTCCTATAAGGAAAAATTTACAATAGGTTTTAGTAAAAAAACGTGATAAATTGGAGTTTAAGTTCATATATGCTTTAATTTTCCTAACGCAATCTTTTTTTTATATAAAGAATTTTCTGTGATGTTTTGATCCCTACACAACAATAAAAGCAGGTAATTTTTTATTGGAAATATTTATTAACCGACTAGCCCTAATATAAAATTATTTTTGTAATATTTAATCAACATTAATGATATACCAAAATAATGTATAAATATATTTCTTAATATACTGTTTTTAGAGAGAATACTATTATTTTTAAACTCGTAAGTTACTATTTAATTCTTTTATTTGGAGATTTATAATAAAAAAAAATATTATGTCATCATCTGAGTAAAGCTTCAGTTTTACAACCATTTTCAATTTCGAACTTGCTTATTTTATAGTTTGATAAATTATTTAAATAAATTATAAAAATATTAATTTTATAGAACAAATAAATATTTAAAAAATCTGTTTTATTGAGAAAATTTAAATTTACTGCCAAGCTCTTTTTATTGAACTAAGCATTTAAGTAGCGTATAAAAGATTTTCACATCAACAGATACACATAAAGCAGGACGGACAGTTTTACTTATGTAATAACTATTTTTAAAAAGTAGAAATTTAATGATTTAGGTAAATTTTGGCAAATGTTATTTATCTGAATAATAAAAATATAATATATTTGGAAAAGCTTTCTATTTAGTAAATTTTATAAGGATATTAATTTGTTTTTGCTTGCTCAGTTGGGCTTGATGCCAAAAGGCACGACAGCTATACCATAAGTAATCTCGTGTGTTTAATTTTAAATTTTAAATATCCACCAAAATGACCAAGATACAAAATGCAGCTTTCTGGATCTAACGAAGATCTTTGGATGTATCCAACACGGTATTAACTTGAAAAAAAAATAGGTGTCTTTAATATAAATCTGGAGATAGATATATTATGCGCTTAAGCATATTAAAGTTAATTTAAGCTAGTATTTACAGTGTATAAATATATATTTTCTTAATAGAACAGAAGAAGTGATAATAACCAAACCTGCCCTTCACCAAAGCAGATAGTCAAAATCTACTTCACAACCATGGTTCTAACTTTTTTTTTAATATAAATTAGGTATCTGTGGTGATAAGAAAAAACTTTTTAAACCTTTATTTAAAACGCGAATAAAATTAATTTTGCAAAATAATTATTGCTACTCTATTAAAGAATATTTTAATTAATTTACTTTGGTTACATTTATACAGGTTTTCTTAATATATGTACAGTGACGGACATTAAATCTTGGGCAAAAAAATTGTCAACGTCAATTTACAAGGGGAGACTTATCTTGCTTAAAAATACAATTTCTGTCCGGAAATCGATCCAGTACAGAAGGAAGCATGATATTCTGTAGTAATTGTGTATATAAATCCGCATTAAACCTTCCTTGTGCACTCAGCAACACCCAAACATTTACCGAAAATCTCCCACTACTTCTGTCCTTTTGAGTATATTTTTCATCAAATCGTGTTCTTTGAGGCCTATATACCTTAAGTATCCCATTGTAGCACGACTGAAACACTTTTTCATCGGTAAATATTATATTTTCCCGATAAATCAGAGGTTTTAAGTAAAATTGTAAAGCAAATCCAATGCGTTGGTCTTTATTTGCATTTGTTAAAAACGGTTTTAAGGCAGGTGGCAGCGCAATTCGGATATTTGCCTTATTCTTCGCCGTGTTGTTGCAAGATGGGAATTTTGCTTTCCGTTTTTGCTGTAGCTACAGCTTTAAATGGTTGGTTTCTCAAAACATTAACTAAATTATTGTCTTGTTCTTAATTCCATAGTTTGGGACGACCACAAAAGGAATAGTACTCTTTGGAATGTTAAGCTCTTCCGCCACATTCCTTTCTGGCCAACCTCTCTGCTCAATATAATAAATAATTAATACTTTTTGATCCAAACTTAAGTTCGGCATTTTAAAAATATTTTTAGACACTGACAAGGGACACCTGTTTGTTTATTAGGTTTTTCAACAGGTATTTATATTCAGTAGAAGGTGGCATAAGCCTATTTTACGAAAGGGAAAAGAATTGCCCAAGATTTAATGGCCGTTACTGTAAATTATTTTTTTATGGTTGTAAACCTAAGTAAATATAATATAAAAATATAATCACTAAACCACTTTGTACTGCTGAGTATCCACCTTTTTAATACAATTCTATTGCAGAAAAAAGAATTATTTTTGAACCGTAAGTTTGTTTAAATTTTTAAAAAATATATTAGACTTGGCATTTATTTTATGAACTTTGCAATTTAAGGTTCCCCCCCCCAAAAAAATTAATTACATAACGTTTCTTTCCACAAAATAAGTCTATGACGCAACGGATATATATATATATATATATATATATATATATATATATATATATATATATATATATATATATATATATATATATATATATATATATATATATATATATATATATATATATATATATATATATATATATATATATATATAATATATATATATTAAAATGCAAACAGATTTTCATCAACTTTTAAAGGTTATTTATGTTAATCCCAAAAACAACTTAAATTATACTTTTCTAGGTTGTGCTCATAGTTGATACAAAATTTGATTTAAAACAAAATAAAATAACTTATCTACCTTAAAAACGAACAAACTGCCAACACTTTAAACATTGGATGCTTTGATAGAGCACTTACTTTTGTTTGCCTTATCTTAATAAAAAAATAAATAATGTTGCACAAATATGTTTATACGTAATTCAATATATTGTTATTGGGCAGTTAGGCTTCGACATGTTGTTTCACTTAAATAAATGGATTGTGTCAAAGAAAACACTGAGCAACTAATCAACGTGATTCTAAAAAATCGGTAAAAGTAGTAGCCCGTAAAAACTCATCATTAATCTTCCAGATATCCTCCTATCGACAAGATAGTTTTTGCCAGTTTTTCCATGTTCCCCGCAACTTTTCGCCTAAATCAATTTATCATGTTTCTATTTATTACCTTTGTTCCAAAGTCCTTTTGATAACATCTGTCAATTCGACTGATGATCCTTAGAACCAAAAAAACAATATTTATTATTTGGTTAAAATTTATATATTAAAAAAAAAAGAACAAATTTTTTTTTTTACCTTTAAGCGAATGTTTAGTAACAAGCGGGAAAATTAAAAAATATTAAGGAGGTAAGCAAAGAGGTAACTAATAATATTTGGTATTTAGCCCAAGTTTTATTCTACAGCGGATCAAAAATAAATTAACACGTTTGCGGACACCTAGCTGATCATAGGGGTTGTAAAATGACACTTGTAAATTTTCTAAAATGCGATCATAAAATTTTTTACCCTAAAATGAATTTCGGGGACAGTTCACAATTTTTTATGATTTTTGCCGAGACAGATAGGATGCGTAAATAGGATTTTGTGTGAGAAATGCGCGAAGAACACCGCCTTGTGTTTTAGCGAGTACAAATTTGGACGGGATACCGCGCTTTGTCCCAGCAGGTAAAGCGGGGCTCCCCGTTTTGTCCGAATGTGTTAATGAGTGCCTATAGACCAGTAACTAAAGACCTGAAAGTACCTAAAGCTGTAAATAAATCTGTACAGTTTTCATTTGTGGCGCAATTCTTAGTTCTTCGCGAAGGGTTTCGAGCGAAAAAAAAATATCATGATTTCGACGTGGGAACCCGCTAAAAATGGCACCCCTAATTCCTATAAATGAGTTTTCCGCGAATATCTGCCAAAGTATGGAAATTAGAGAATTTTTGTTAAGACAAAAAATAAAGATCAATCTATAAACATGGTTGTTTATTTCGCAACCCAATATTTTTTGCTAAAACGGCCGTCAAAAAAACATTTCACACTGAATAGATATGGTAATAGGCTAAAAAATGCAGATAAGCAAAACAATTTTTATCAAAATGCAAGAAAGATGGTGAAGAAAATTTTCTGGAATCATTGAACACTTGCTAGCGTCTCATTATAAAAATATCAATAAATTAATGAGATACTCCCAAAATATTGTGATAAAAAACTTTAACTTTTTTTATATTTTAGAAATATCAGAATGGAGCCAAACTCATATGCAATGATAAGTTGAGTTTCCCACTCCGATGAACTTTGAATTATTTAAAAATATACATTTTGTCCGAGTAATGAAACAATTCGTCCGTCCGCTTTTAAGTGAATCCATGAAAAAACGGCATTCACCCGGGGAGAGCCGCAGCTAAAATAAGGGGGCTTTTTTTTATTATTTTTAATAAAAGCACAATAAGTAAGTTAATATAAAATGGTAAATGATATAGTTATTAATGGGGAAATGGCACTTTTCGGCACGCGACGGCCGTTCAGGCAGTCAAGTGTAAAAGGGGGACTTTCCGGAAGTACAATGTATTTCTTTTCAAGCGCACTTATTTTTTTTAAATAATGTTTAGAAAAAAACAAAGAACCAATTATTAAATTATGTATATTTTTGCTTACACCTAAGGATACTTCTTCATTTAAGGGAAAATTTGGTTTGTCTGACTTTATGGCTGACATAATAAAACATTCGCTAGTTTGGACACAACAACATAAAAGTCAGGTTGGCGGGAACATCCTGGATGAAGAACAGACCGGATGATTCCTTAATATATTTAACAAACACTTCAAGGTAAAAATTCCAGATCAAAGTAAGTGGCCACAACCCGATCTTCCCGGCACGGTTGGAGACATTATCTGATATACGGATGGTTCCAACACTGAGCAGGGGGAAATGAAAGGCGTTTACAGTAAAAAAAGAAATTCACAATTCTCCATTTTTCTAGGAACACACAGTTTTGTATTTCAAACGGAAATATATGCTTTAGTGCACTGTGCAAAAGAAAATGACAGAAGGGCTTACAAAAACAAGCGTATCTGTATAATAACAGACAGCAAAAAACGTTACTGGGGCAGTAGTAAACCCCAAGCTAACGTCCAATTAAAAATTTAATGCCCAAAAAAAACCGGAAGTCCTGGGGAGAACGCAACAGAGTAACTCTGTTGTGGGTACCAGGGCATTTTTTAATAGAGGCAACGAAGCGGATGAGCTAGCGAGACAGGATCATCCACACCAAACTTTGGACCAGAACCTGCCCTTGGAGTTACCAAAACCACAGCACGAGGGGAAACCAGGGAATGGATCAGAAACAAACACGAGGAATACTGGGGAAACCCTAGTAGAATAAGACATGGAAAAAGTTCATAAGAGGCCCATCCAAAGAACGAGGAATAAACTAAGACAAAGCAGGAAAATACTTCGCATAACAGTAGGGGGGTTTCTAACAGGGCACATTAACCTAAGAGGACACCTACACAAAAAATAGGCTCATATAATGGGGACTTAGGTTGCAGAATGTGCGACGAGGGAAGAAACGGCCCACCATAACCTGTGCGAATGTAAAGCATTCAACCACAAAAAACGAGGCTTTATTTGGGCAACCGGAAAAAGCCGACATATATCAACCAACCATCTTGGGGCTATACAGACTTGGGGAAGGAACAAGACTCATGGGAGGATTGGTATAAAAAGTTATTGATTGGTCTTAATCGCCAATTAATGCCCAAGTTAGTTCCATTAATTTTTCCGCGATCGTTTTGATATTTAATCGTGAAAATAATAATTTTTTATAAATTTTTCTCGAAATGTATTCCATTTTCGCCAACCCCCTTGACATATGCTTATGAATGGTTCTTATTTGAATGACAAAGTAATAAATAGACTCGATGTTTGATTTGTGTATAAGTGTATTTCTAGTTGCCTATTTAATAATCGTTTTATTACTAAAAAATATGCAATCATAAAAGCTATTAATAAATAATTTTTTATACGTTAATAACCTTTGAAATAAACGATTGCCAAAAATAAACTAAAATAAAAAGAATATGTAAGCATAGAAACAAAGGCACAAATACCAACTATGCTGAAAATATTGTTAGTTTTCAATTTTATGAATTTAAAAAAAAGGTTTATTAGTGACCGAATAAAGGATTATTACTTAAGTGCATGTGTATGGGGCACCTAGCTTTGGCTTTCTTTAAAAAAAAAGGTACGTAAGATTTTCAAACCAATAACCACTCTATACTAGTTAAATTCGCCGATAGAAGCTCTGTAGCCCAGGACCAAAAATATTTGTTTTAATAATCCTACCACACGTTCGCTTACTGAATTTTTGTTATAAAATTGAGTTAAAAAAGTTAGCTGGAAGATTCGTGGTTTTTTCAACTTTTTAAGAAGTTTATTTTAAAGGTCTTGTTTGCTGAAAATTAATTAATACCAAAACCAGAACGAGTTTAAAGCAACAAAAGTGGCGCTTTGAAGTTTATTAATGATATATTGATTTTATGTCCTATAAAATTTACATATTTATTAAACGGCTACTTGATTAAGATTTATAGAATCTGTTTATTAATGAAACATTGGTTAATTTTTTGTCTTGTTACAAAAATAAATGTTAGTCCAACAAATTTTGTTTTCAACATTTCTAGCGATATTATTTAATTTCAAAGCAAAAAAATCACTATTTAAGAATATAAAAATGTATTTTGATACTATAATGCATAATATAGCTAAAGGTAGAACTTAACAGTTGGACTTAATAAACGACACAAAAAATTTTTCATTTTTAATGTTTCTTGTGCCTGGTTTGGAGTTATTTTCTTTATTTAATGAATAAAATCCCTGCCTGCATTTAAAATTCTAAGACAATTATGACCTCAGAAAGTGAGGTTCAATCAGATCGCAAAAATATGTAAATATCTTTAAAATACATTATTACGGCTGTATTTTCAGGACTTTCCGACCAAAAATGTGCAGATTTCATATTTTTTCTTTACTTATATCCCAAAACCTACTTACATGTACAAATTGCAGAGTTTCTGTGCCCTGGGAAGAGCCCCATAATTTTGATAAATCATCAGTCAGCCAGTCCGTCAAATAAGTGTTAAAATTGCTTGATTGTCAAAATTGACTATATCAAAAATCAATTTACAGGTAATCAGAATACTGATGTTAATTTATACTAAATCTCATACCTAGTCCAAAACTCAATGAGTGGATACATCGGAAACAATAACTGGGTTTTATAATAGAAAAATATCTATTTATTTTTTTAAGTTCATAAAAGTGACAAGTGATACCTGGTGTCCCAAAAACTGTAATTAATTTCTTAATTTGACTTTAAACTTTTTAACTTCCATAGTGAAAAAAAACAATTTCTTATCGTGTCGTAACGCAGATAGATTAACGCCTTATAGACTTCGGAAGGCGTTTCGGATTTCTACTAAAATTTAAATAAATTTCTTTGCTAAATTTAAGTGAATTTTTAAGTAAAAGCTGTAACTTTTTTCCCACATTTTTTATTAAATTAGGTCTTTGATATTTTTGTGAACATCTAGTATATTCAGTAGGTAATTTCTGAATTCTTGACAAATTAATTAAGGCTATTAGTTCCTATTAAAAAAGAGTAATTTTAAACCTTTTCCTTTTTTAAAGTAAACTTAATTTTAAAAAATTGTAAGGGGATTTTTTTTTACTTTTTAAAAACTGTATAGTTATAAACATTGAATTAAGTTGCTGATACGCCACATTGGCGTATCATACGATATTTTGTGGTGTAGTAATGTATACATTTTATTGTAAACAAAAACTTGTGTATAGTTATTCTATTCTTAATGTCTCATTAAGCAATAGTCATTCTACAGGGCGTCCAAACCTTAACTTGCACCTATTGGTTTTCAGTTTATATTAAGTCGATAGTAGAGTTGGTCGGTAACTACTTATGGTGCGGAGGCGTACCAATTAGCGTTTCCCACTAATATTATTTTAATCTGCAAAACAGAGTTGTCAATAATACCTTTACCAATGTAATACTTAAAATATAGATCATTTAAAGCCTGTGAACGTTATTTATATGAATATCCTAAAAGTATATTTTTAAATTTTTAAAAAAAAGAAAAGAAGATAAACAATATTACCTAATTAAATGTAAAACTATTACAAAAATTCTTTTTAAACTTTTCCTGAACCAACCCACAAAAAAAATTTTTTTATATAATATATTTTTTAAATCTGCAAAACAAAGTCCCAATTACGGGAAGAATAATACCTCCCCAATTCATTTTAAATATGGGTCAATTAAAGTTGTAAATGTTATTTAAAAGGGGATTTTTTAAAAGGGTAAATTTAATCAGAAAAAGAAAGGAAGATAAAAATATAACTTAATTATATATGAAACCAATTACTAAAATCTTGTATACTTTTCCTCTGAACCAACCCACAATAAAAAATATATATTTATATATTATATTATTTATTTTTGCAAAGAGAGCCAATGTACTGGACCAGTATTATTTTACCAATTTTTATTTAAGGCATGGGTTTAGTTAAAGCTTTTCAAAACACTAACTGCAAAAAGGTATGGACATATTTTTATACGTAGTAAAAGTCGCAGATTTTCAAAAAACCCTTAATGACATGATTTGCAAACTTAATAACATTGCCCAATATTTATTTAAATTTAATATTAATTACAAAAGTTTAAGGGTTTTTATTAGACTTTGGCATCCGCATAAACATTATGGCAATAAAGATTTGTTGCAAAACGTTTTACTGCTGTTGTCGTTTTAAAAAATATTTACAGTATCATGGATAAAAAAAAGGTAACCACTTACACGGCCACCGCGTTTCCCCAGATCTAAATATGTTTGATTTATTTCTGTTAATAGGTTCATAAAAAAACTTTAATACCTGCACAGACTTGTTTATTGGCCTGATTTTTTTTTTTTTTTTAAATATCCTAAGACATAGTCCATTAAAATTTTTAAATGCTAATGATTTTTTTTACATTTTTTTAAATTTAAATTTACTTCGGCAATTACTATTGCAATTAATTTACGTTTACAGGTAACTAAAAAAAATATTATCAAGACAATAAGGTTGATTAAGCAACAAAAAACTAAAATTACTTAGGAATTCAACAAAACTATCCATGATTGACACTAGTGATGGCGTTATATTTCTAAACTTCTAATTTTTATAGCCCATCACTATACCACTAAAATACATCATTTATGACAAACGTCATAAATATCAAAGAATCTTTTAGAATTTTCTAAATGTAAATGTAAATAAATTACCGAAATAATTTAACCAGGCATTGAGACCTATACTATTCACACAAAAAAGAACCCCATAACATCGAAGCAAGAAATCATTATAATCAGACCATCTCAGAAGCAAAAGGCCATTCTAACAATCAGATAAAAGATAAAGCTCCCTCTTACTCAAATGGCAGTAAAGCTTTCTGGTCCTTTGCCAAAAATATTAGTCAAAACAGATCAAGCGTATTCTTTCTTCTCTTAATACTAAAAAATCGTCTGGGCTGGATGGCATCCCAAACAATCTTTTTTTAAAAAATGTGCTCCCAGACTTGCACCCATCCTAACTCCCTCCTTCGAATCTCTTACGACTCCGGGCATTTTCCCGGAGGTTTGAAAGCTGCACGTGTGCAACCCCGTCCCCAAAAATTCAAACTCTCCCTTCTAACTATAGACCTATATCTCTTCTTTCGTTGTTTGCAAAGTAACGGAAAAATTCATTAATTCCCAAATCTTAAAGTATCTGAAAAAACATAAGATTTATATGATAGACCGTATAGATTCCGTCACAGTAGTTCCACAGCTGATCTTCTTTCCTTTGTCTTACACAACTGGAAAAAAATCCCTTGAGTTTCTTGGTGAATCCCCGATTGTTGCTCAAAAATCCAAAACTTTTAAACAGGTCTAGCATGATGGGCTTCTTAAAAAATTCCCTTTTACGGTCTTCCACCCAAGGGTTTGCTCTTGGCTTTCCAGTTTCCTTTCTAATGAGTATATCATTCTGTAGATGGTCAATTTTTTCCCGCTTCTCCCCAAAATTTTTGCTGGGGTGCCCCCGGGCTCAGTTCTAGCACCCCCGCTGTTTCTTTACACAATTTAAAGATCTTCTCTCTTCCACAATTAATCCATTCATGGGTTTTTCTGACGATAGTACCCCACTCTAGTATTCAATTTTTAAGCCATTATGTAATTCTGATTTTTAAAACAAGCGAAAGGGCAATGCAAATATCTCTTTCACAAGCCTGAAACTTATCTTGGATTGGGCCAAAAATCTTGTTCAGTTTAATTCCTCCGAAAAACCCGTCATGTTCGCTGTCCAAAAAAGTCTGCCAATGCTCATCCTTTTCATATGAGCGGCCAAGTTCTGCAAAACAATGAGTCGTTTAATCTTGTCGGCGTTACTTTTGAGAATAACCTCAACTAACAAACACATTAAAATCCATAGCCTCGGGAGCTTCAAAAAGTTTTGGGTTCTTTTTCAGGCCCGAAATATTTCTCTTCTTCTAATCTGGCCTCTGTATGTATCCCAAATCAGACCTTTTAGAATATTGTTCTCATGTCTGGGGGGGTGGGGTCCCCACAACATAGCATTCCGGACTCCATTTAAAAAGAACCATTCGTCTTATTAATGATCCAATGCTTCAAAAAGGGTTTCCCCTTCTTGCCCCCCGTCGAGCTGTAGGGGGTCTGTCGCTATAGGTATTATCACTTCTGCTCAGAGGTTGGTCAGTATAGTTTCCCCCTCTAGCAGCTCCCAACGGAAACAACACGTAGTGGGAACTTTTAAGGCCCAATTCCCTTTTCGTTTGTTAAAATTTAAGTTTCAAGACTATGGAACCTGCTGCCCGAGAGGTTTTCTTCTCCCCCCCAATCTTCCCAAAAATTTAAGTCCCGTTTGAACAAGCCCCTTTCACCACACTTAAGATATCCCGGGACGTTAGTATTTTGGATATCTTAACGTTAGTAATAGGCATCATCAGCCTTCGTGGACTGTCCCAAAGTAAAAAATAAATTAAATTTTCTTAAAAAAAAATTGTTTTAATTTATATTTTTATTTTCACCGAAAAGTAGATAGGTTTAGTGAGTTTTTTTAATGTTTGGGGTTTTTGGAGGGTTTTTTTTTTTTTTCTGTTTTAGGCGATCTGTAAGTGGAAAATTTTAATAAAGTTAAGAAAAAAAGTTTTATTATTAAAGTATAATATTAAATTTTTACACATAATATTCGAACCTTTTATTTAAAGGATTTTCAAGGGTTTTTAACGTGGTGAATTGTTGGGTGATAATGCGCTTGCATTCGAATACTATAAAAACCTTTAAAATTTCTATGTTTGTGTCATCAAAGAAAAGCTTAGTTTATTAACCCCTAAATTAAAAATAAAATATCGTGCTAAATAAAAATATTGTCTTAAAAACACAAATTAAAAATTTTAAAAAGGGGTTTAAATAACATTATAAAACATGTAAATTAGGCCAGGGGCGGTTCTAGGATTTTTCAAAATGTTTTGTCTAAAAAATAAAACATGGGACTTAAACAAAATAAAAACCCAGATATTATTGGCCCCCAAGGGGAAACACTTATCATAGTTCAGTAAACGAAGGTGTGAACCTGAAGATCGGGTTTGGGGAAACCCACAATTTTTTTAATTTGCAGGTATTAATGTATAAAATAACCTCTGAAAATATCATATATAAAAAATGTCCGCAAGAGCCTGAAAATGGCCCTCAAAAAGGCCAAAAAATACGTTTTCCACTAATTTGGGTCGATATTCCCGAAATTTGACACTTACGTAATTCGTGTTTAGACGAAAATGAAGAGCAGTTTATTGGCTGCAAAAATGGATTCCTACCTTTGGTCAAAATTTGATAGTTTTTGCAATAATCGGCCATAAGTGCGCCGAGTATTTTTTGCCCCTGCCCCGTATCTTGAAAGGTACTTTAAGCTACTTACACTTCCAAACGGACGGACTAATTTTTAAATAACTCACGTAAAAATGCATATTTTTGCATGATTCAAAGTTTACATTAAAGAAGGAACGTTTAGCAATAATATCTTGTTACTGTTTCCTTCCATTTGTTTCTTTAAAATATTAAAAACTCGAGTCAAAGTTAATTTTTGCTCGATATTTTGACCCTCCTATCAATCTTTTCATATTTTTTTTATAAAAAGTAATAGTTTTCAAAAATGCTTGGGTCTATCGGGAATTAATAAATATTCAAGGACCATAAAAAATTTTTGATAAAATGATAGATAAATGATCTTTATGTAACTTTGGAAAACAAAAATAAATCCTTACCTTGTGGTCCAAAAAGAAAACTGGAAAAATTTAAATATTGTCTCTAAAGACGTTTTCTCTGAAAACAAAAATAAAAAGTAAGCCATTTTTTTCACTTTTTATACTTTCTTCTTGATTAATATAAGTATGCATTCAAAATTTACAATCCTATTTACAAAGATTGTTTGTAAATAAAAGAGCAGAAAGTATTGAAGCCAATGTGGGTGCACGCGCTGTAGCAGACGGCTCTTCGATACCATACATGAACGGTACGCGCACGGAAAAAATTATAAATAACTCAATTATTTAAACAGGATTTTTTTGTCGTGCACTCATTAAAGTACTTTATGTAAATTTATATTGATAAAAAGGTCAAAATGTGATCTTAAATACAATTGTAAAAGCTCAAAAATTGAGCACGAAGAGAAATAATCATCAAAAAAATGTCAAGTTTTTATTGGGACAAGAATTTTCTCGTTTTTCCGGAAAACTAAGAAATTTGGAAAAAAAGAAGAGTGCTATCGAAAAGAAAATAATCTAAGCATTTGAATAATGTGCATTGTTAGCCGATATGGTCCTTAAATATATATTAATTAGCGATAAAAACTCCGGAAATCTAAAAGAACCGCCATAAGAAAAACACGTTTTTTTTATAAAAATACACAAAAATTATTTATTGAGTCTTCCGGAATGTATTCAACACCTTTCAAGGTCCCATAATTCAAAAGGATTCGGTAAAATTACTTTTTATAAAAAAAATATGAACAAATTGATAGGAGGGTCAAAATATCGAGCATCTAATCTAACTTTGGCTCAAGTTTTTAATATTCTAAAGGAACAAAAATAAGAAAAAAGTAACAAGATATTATAGCTACAGGTTCCTTCTTTCGTGTAAACTGTGAATCATGCAAAAATATGCATTTTTACGTGAGTTATTTAAAAATTAGTCCGTCCGTTTGGAAGTGTAAGTAGCTTAAAGCACCTTTCGAGGAACGAAGGCAGGTGAAAAAAAATACTCGGCCCCTTTAGGGCCGATTATTGCAAAACTATTAAATTAGTAGAAAATGCAAGCTATTTTTCTGGCCCAAAAAGGGGTAGTTTTCCCATGTTTTCTTATGGGAAAAATTTTTACCCCCTAAAACAAAATTTTTAAGTGCCATCTTAAACCCCCTATCAAAATGGGATTGTTTTTAAAAATAGGGGTAGTTTTTGTAGAGCCATTAGTAGCCACCTAACACCACCAGGGTCATTTTACATCTGCCCGCATCATGGCCCAGCAGGGTCATTTTAAAAAAATAAAATAAATAAAATCTTCAAATAAAAAACCCTAGCAGGATTCGAACCGCCGTCCTTTGTTTAAGTCCAGCGCGTTACCTTTTGCCCCAAAGGGGGAATATTAGATATTGTTTTGAAATAGATGTATAGTAAAAGTGACGTAAATAATTAAATAAATAAATAAATAATAACCTAGCAGGATTCAAAACCCCCAAACCCCGTCCTGATCCCAACCCCTTTAAAACCCCTGGGCCAGGGGCATTTAAATAGTATTGGTTAAATTGCTTATAGTAGAAGAGACATAAATAATTAGGAATCTTAGGCTACTACTATTTTAGAGCACTGTGCATGTTTTAAAAAAATGGCGGCTGTCAGCTGTCAACTAGGGCCAAACCTAACATGGGGGCCTCACTTTGCCCCAAGGCCTGGGGCTTGGGCGTGGGGCAAGACCCCTTTTTTTTAGCTCTTAATTTAAACCATAATTTTTAATAATAAAACACATTGTATATATTAAATTAATTTTTTTAAAACCCACATTAATTAAAATCAAAAATAGGCTACATTTTTTTGCTACTAACATTAAAAAAATTACAATACAACATTCTACTAACTATTTTTAACCTAAAATTACAAAGATTTTTTTAATATCCCAAACCCTATGAAATAGGATATTTAATTACAAACTCAACAGATATTTTAGTAGGGATTTTAGTTTTATCCCCTAAAAACGTAATTTTATCATAAAATTTTAACTCTTGCTGCAGTAAATCGCTTGGTATTTTATATTCTTTTTTAATTTAAAATTTTTTACAGGCGGGGTCAATTTTAAAATTTTATTAAATTATTCCAACCCCTAATAGGAAACATATAATAGTCAAATTTTAAACCATTTATAAAAAGATCCCTTTGGGTGAACCCTTTTCGAAAGTCAACATTATTTTCCATGAAACCCATACAAAGCCTTTTCAGGAATATCTTTAAAATAATTTTCTTTTTTAAAGCTTTTTGCTAAATGATAGGGATGTGTTAAATTACGTCCGAATTTGTCGAGAGTCTCGTGCAAATTTATACTGCGTCATTTTATGTCTAATCAGTTTATTCAATGATACCAGCTTCTCTTTAACTCTTCAAAAACTTATAATCTCGTTTTCATGAGAGTTATTACCAGCTCCCTTACTTGCCATTAACAATTTTAATCTATCCACAAGCTCATTTGGATCATCCCATTAAACGTAGTCAATTTTATTATTGGAAAATGTTTTGTAATCAGGTAAGAAACCAGCCCGACTATCGATTGGTAAGCCATAACACTGAGGCTGTTGTGCACGTGTAATTCGAAATTTTCCCCGTACGTTCTCTGCTTTCTTGCATTTTCCTCTTTTATACTTTTAAGTAATGGTTTAATTGTTAGAATATATTTGATACCTCTGTTTCCTACATTTTGTTCCTTTTCTTTTAAAAATTTCTCTTGCTAGCATTTGTTAGCAAAATAATTTTTGAAAAGGGTTTCCCGCTCATCCCGTGCGGTCAATTTGTTTTTTTAAAGGATTGGTCTTAAATAAAAGTTCATATAGTCCAGGAGTTCCAGTAAATTTTTCCTTTAATATAAATATCCGTCCGTTAAATTCAAGCCGAGAATCACCAAAAATTAAATTGGGAAATCCGGCCATCAGTTATAAATCCTTTCACATATTCTCTCGGTAGCGGATCATACTGATCTAGATATTCCCTAAAAGTTTCTTCCAGAACAGGGTTATATTGAGGATCGACTCTAAACCGTCGTCAAAGTAACTTTCTTCAGGGTTATGTTCATACATAGTTCTGTTTAAATCCAAAAATTTCCCCGTGTTCATATTGAGCCATTGGTTTAATTTTCTTCTCGTGTCTCGACTTTTAAAATTTTCGTTATATTCTTCCTCTTCTTGAGCAGCTAGCTCGTCATGTTTTTAAAAAGGGCCAGTAAAATTAAGTGGAAATCGTGGTTTTTTTTTTACTGTCAAAAAAAAGTGTTCACTTTGTCGTCTTTTTACAGACTTGGGTGTAAATGGTGTAGATTTTTACCATACTGCATCGACTCGGATATTAGGTTTTGCCAAAGGTCTATACGTATTCTCCCAAAGTAACAGCATTTTCATAACGGCCAGCTTTCAGAGAATCATATAGTCTTTTTCCATTGCGCGAATGTTCGTCAAGGAGTTGAAGAATGTTTGGATCTGTTGCAAACTTCGCTTCTTTTTTTGGTCGCTGATCACTGGAGTTCTGATATTCTTCAAATTGCACCTCGGCTTGCTCACCCAATTCCCTCTTTAAATCCAAATATTTTTACAATACTATTGGAAACTTCAATTATTCTGCGTTTAACATCCTTTTCAAGCTTGTTCAAATCCATGGCTGCAGAAACCTTCCTTTTTAAAATTTTTAAAAAGGGATAAGTGTTAATAATTTCTTTTTCCCGCAACAGTCCCTCTCCCCCTTATCCCCCAAAAAAAGGGACTTATTTTTTAAAAACGGGACTGTATTTCAAAAAACGGCACCGCTTTTTAAATAACGGGACCGTTTTTTTAATAACGGCACTGAAATTTTTAAATAACGGCACCCTTTTTCAAAACGGCACTGTATTTTCAAATAACGGCACCTTTTAAAAAAGAGTTATCAATCGGGCATTTCCCGGCACTGTTTTTAAATAACGGCACCGTTTTTACAATAACACTGTATTTTCAAATAACGGCACCTTTTTCCAATAACGGGACTTATTTTAAATTAAAGGCACCGTTTTCCAAAAAACGGCACTGTATTTTTCCAAATAACGGCACTGTATTTTCCCAAATTTAAAAGGGCCCCGTTTTAATAACGGCACTGTATTTTCAAATAACGGGGCCCCGTTTTTTTTTAAAAAGGACCGTTTTTCAAATAACCGCGTTTTTTAAAATGATCCCTTTTTCTCGATTAAAGGCCCTTTTGCCTCCTAGATGCGTGTTATGGGAATGACTGGTTGATGTACAATGACTACAGAGTATAGAAAAGCTGGTATTTATTAAAAACTAATATTTTTAACTTTAGATGCGTGTTATTGTAATGACTGGTTGATGAACAATAACTGCAGAGTATAGAGGTATGTATTTAAAAGGGTTAATATTCTTATATAACAGTTAGTATTACTAAAGGTTTGTACTGCAGACATGCAGAATTTTAAAAAAGAAATCAAACAAGAAAATACCGCCGAAGAGGCAAAGGTTTTCCTTTCATATGCTTTTCACAAAGCGAGTGTTGCACTGTATGCTAAAAAACCCTCACGACCTCCCATCAGCTGCTGAAGTAGTTTTAAAAAGCTTTTACTGGTGTGAAAAAGTTCACCCAGGCTTGTGCCTCCCCAAAAATCGGAGGTTTCTACCATTTTTATACCATTTTTTCCCGGTTTAAGCGCAATTGGCGCCAGGGAGGAACTGGGGGATAATAAATGCAGAATGTGCAGCCAAGTTGAAAGGAGTCTAGCGACATAATGAAACAATGGAATCCATAGCTTTTAAAACTGGAACGTTTATATTTGGGGCCAAAAGGGTTTGGTCTTTTTGAAGCCTTATAAATACATATAAATACAGAATAATTTTGTTTAATAATTGCATACCTTTAGTTTGGTGGAAACTTCTTTTAAAAAACCCCCCTTTGATCTGGGGGGAGAAACTACCAGTATGAATTTTTATTTTAGAAACTTTTAATCTTTTCCCCAATTTAAAAACCAATAAAAAATTTTTTTGGGGGGATATTATTTTGGGAAATTTGGATCTCAAAATAGTAATAAATATTATAAAAAAATTCGACAAAAATAAACAAAAAAAATTTTAATTCCCTTCTGGGGAAATACCCAAAGGAGTTTGGGATGTTTCATAATTATTTACAAAGAAAAATTTTAGGAAATTGTTGGGATTTATAAATTTTCTACCCCCTATTAAACTTTATTAAACCCCCTGAAATATTTTTTAATTGAAAAATCATTAATATTGTTACAGGGCTTATCAAAATTAAAAGCTTTTTCCTTAAAAACGCAATTTTCCCAATGGCGGTTTAAAAGAAATTTTCGAAAATGATTTGAAAAATTATATAGGCAAACTTTTGTGTCGGTTTATAAGTATATTACAAACTGCTGTACAGAGCAACGAGTATGGTTATTAAATATAACCAAGAAAACATTTTTAACAATTGTTTAAAAACTAAAAAAAACAAAAGAAAATAAAAAGTTTCTTAAATTTAGGCCTAATTTAAAAAATTCTCAAAATTATTTTTTTGGGCGGCCCCTAAATTTGATAACTTATTACAAAAAATTTAAACATATCATTTCCACACTAACTTTTTAAAATAATGACGAAATTCGAATACCAAAAGATATATATCTATTGGGGGAGCCTTTTATCTAAAGGAAAACTTTTAAAAGGGGTTGATATCACAAAACAGCGAAACTTGTAAAACTTTTGGTCACCCTTTTTTTTTTTGGGAAAATTGATTTTGATATTTGGCAACCATGAAGGTTATATTTCTTACAAGCTAACGGAAAAAAATTAAAAAAGCTGGTTGGGATTGATGATGATTTTTTCAATTTTACCCGGACTGGAAGTTTTAATTTTTTGTACCGTAAAACCCTACTAGGGTTTGCTGAAAACTTTCAAAAAAAACTCATAAATGTTAAGCCGAATTTTTTTAAAAAGTTTGAATTAAATTTTTATTAATGGGGATGCGAAAAAAGGGGTTACTATGATAAGATTGTTTGGAGGCTACATCAGTATCTGATTCGAACGGATAGAGCTTTAAAACTTATTGAAAATGGAAGAATTGGAATCGGTTTAGAAGTGGGAACCAAGAACATCCATCCCGTTCCAACTGGAAACAACTTACCTGGAATATAAAGACTTCGGTGCAGGTGGAAAGACCCCGATGGATAATTTTGGTTTTCAAACAGCCGAAAGGAAAATTCAACAAAATAGTAGCTTATTTGATCATTGTAATGTGTCAAATGTAAGCTTTATTTAAATTCGGAATTTTATCCGTATGATAATTAAATTTGGAGATTTCAAGAGGACTAATAGCTACTCTTTATGAAATGTATTGTTTCAAAGAGAGCTACTACGAGAAAGAAAACGAACCACTTTTACTCCCAAAAACTTTATCAAGTAGCCGCCTCCTAATTGTAATTGATTGTTCAAGAGAATGAAATATTAAATTCTGGGATTATTGATGTAAGACTAGAGATTGAAAGAAAAGAAAACTTTCCCTGAAACACCGAATTTCTACTGTTTAATTATTCATGACAAACATTAGATATTCACCATTAATAGGATCTGTAAGAAAGATTTAATAAATATATTTTTTCTTACATAGAGATAATTGTAATTTTAAGGTTAAGGAAAATATAGTTAGTAGAATGTTGTATTGTAATTTTATGTAATGTTAGTAACAAATTGATACCAGCCAATTTTGATTCACCCTGTATATGTGGTTTAAATAAATTAATTTAAGCTGTACAATGTGTTTTATTATTCAAAAATTATGGTTTAGAATATACTAGCTGAATAAAGGCTCTTCGCCCCACGCCTAAGCCCCAGGCCTGGTGCTTAAGCGTGAGGCCCCATGTTAGGTTTGGCCCGTTTGACAGCTGACAGCAGCCTTTTTTAACACATGCACAGAGCTCTAAAATAGTAGTAGCCTAAGATTCTAATTATTTATGTCTCTTCTACTATACACCAATTTAACCAATACTATTTAATATGCCCCGGTGGCCGCAGGGGTTTAAGGCTTTGGGATCAGGACGATACTTCAGGTGGTTCGAATCCTGCTAGGTTATTATTTATTTATTTAATTATTTACGTCATACTATACATCTATTTCACAACAATATCTAATATTCTCCCGTGGTGCAATGGTAACGCGCTGGACTTTGAAGCAATGGGACGGCGGTTCCGAATCCTGCTAGGTTATTTATTTAGAATTTTATTTATTTAATTATTTTTAAACTGGCCCTGCTGACCCAGTGACGTCAGATGTAAATGACCCTGGTGGTGTTAGGTGGCTACTAATGGCTCTACAAACACCCCTATTTTAAAATCATCCTCTATTTTGAGTAGGGGTTCAAGATGGCACTAAAATTGTGTTTTAGGGGCTGAAATTTCTCCCATAAAACACATGGGAAAAACTACCCTTATTAGGCCAAGAACACCCAGCTTGCATATCTACTTAAATTTTTGACAAAAGTGATGGGTATGTTTGCAGCTAATAAACTTACTCTTTATTTCGTCCAAATACAGTGCGTAAGTTGCATATTTCAGAGATATCGACCAACAGTTGAAAAAACGAATTTCTGGGCTCTTGAGGGCCATGTTCAGGCCCACTTACCCGGACATTTTTTTTTATATGATATTTTCAGAAGTTATTGTACATTAATACCTACAAATTAAAAAAATTGTAGGCGGCTAACCTGATTTTCAGGTTTTAGATTTCTTCGGACTTCATTTACTGAACTAACAAGAAAATTAATATTTAAAATTTGTAAAAAAGGTTGAATTTTTGTTGAAAAAGTACCTATGATTTACTAAAAACCATAACCTCCCAAAAAATTTTCACCTAAAATTTTTATTACGCAAAAATTTAGGATAAACATAATTTCAAGAAAAATAAATTTTTGATTTAATGTTAAGTTTTAATTAGATTTACGAAAAAATAGGGAATTCCCTTTTGAAAATTAGATTTTAAATATTACCATGATCTTACAAACTTAACTGATTTGTGTAAAAAGAAAATACCTAAATTTATATATTTTAATTTTTGTGTGCATTGCATCTTAAGCTATACACAGAAAATCATATTTTTTTTATAAACCAATTTTTATGTTATTAATATAATAAGAAAAAATTGATAAAAAAAAAATACTTTTTTCTTTTCTTTAGTCATTGTATATGACAAGAGCAACAACAGACTTTCGTAAGCGGTCACTTATCGATGAAGAAAATTTTATGTTTACAAAGCATGTTTCCTTTTAAACTAAGATTGTCAAATTAATACAATTTGTAGGATATACTAATATCCTGATTAAGCCGTCACTATATTTTGAGAAAAAATTTTGGAGGTCGGATGTTCTACTGTATATAAGTTCTCCACCCACCTCCCCTAAACCTCCTACCTTTCGTCTGTAGACCCAGGGTTCTTGTATGAGGGCCACGTCGAAGTTCCTCATAGCGTTTGCAAGGACTGCTCTTGCTGCCTTGCTATGCTGAAGGTTGGCTTGCAGCACCTGATTTTCCGTCCTTGCATCTGAGTGGCCCATGGAGCGGAATGTGACCATTCCGAGCTTTCTACAAGCTTGGTTTTCTTCCAAGGCCTGGTATAAGGCCTTGTCGATGAAAAAGGCCCAGATTACTACCTCTTTTTCTACTTTTTTACTCAGAAGAAGCCATCCTCCCACTCTGAGTCTGGGGTTTTGCCTCCCCAGGCGTGGTCTTACGCTTCTTCTGGTTCCTTCCGCCCGGAATGAACACAAGGACTTTTTGACTTTTCGGGAGGTCCTTGGATTCGACAACTGTCAAATCCGCCCCCTCCCAGAGTCCTTCCAGGGTTGGCACTGTGGTTTTAAGCCACGTTTTGGTTGCCTCGTTGTAGCAGGTCATCCATAGGACTCCTTCACTGAAGGTACTTCTGGTAAATTGGATAGGGTTGCCACTTCCAGTGAAAGACAAGCTAGTTGCACTTGTTTTTTATTTGGAGTGTTTTTAACAGAAAATGCATATCGATACTTAAAAGCAAACAAAATTAAGGGTGGGTTTTATTTTACCTGATATTCTCATAGTTATACTTATGTATATTTTATATTTAAATGTAAGTTACAATTACCGATAAAAAATATTTTTACTTATATTACAGCTACAGAAATGTATCTATATGACGTACCTATGCATACAATGACACTTATAACTTTTTAAATCGTTATATCTCAAGAACGGTGGCTTTTAGGAAAAAATCTATTAATACCTTTTTTATAGATAATATTATGATTTTTAATTCTTGCAGAAAAATATTTTACGATAAAACCCACCGTTTTGAAGAAAATCGGGAAAACCCATTTTTTTTACCTTTGACCTCAAGCCAATTTTTTTGAAGTACTGGTACGATGGGGAATGTTAAAATGTTATTTTTAATTATGTTTTAAACTTTTTTATTTACTTTCAGCTTGATGTAAATTTATGTACCATTGAATGTCTAGATTGATCGCAATGAAAAAATAAAGTCAAAAATTGATAAAATTATGTAAAGTATATCTAAAATTAATACACTGATGATAGCAAAAAACGTGGAACACAAAAAGAGCAATGATCTACTTTTTTTGTAAAAGATATATAATAAATAATAAAGTAGAAGCGGGTTTTTAAAAAGGTTCAAATTAAAGCAAAATTAATAATATTTTTCCAGTATAATTTCTGTAAAGAGATTTCTTTTAACACTAACAATAAATACCGAACATTTTTTAATACAATTTAAACGAATGAAATAAGCAAAATGTAATAAAACTATTTACTTTGTTATTCTGTCACAGATTTTATTTTAAAAATTTGACGGAATAACAAAGTAAATTTATTATTTTTATTAATATTTTACTGTCACAAAGTAGCGGATAACTCAATAGATTCTTTGAATAAAATAAGGATTTCTCCTTTGTTATATTTAAGCTTCCTGCAGGTAACCTCTATCCGGAACAGTTCTTCCGGTGATTAGTTATTTACTAGACCTGTCCAGGTGGCTTTCCTTTTAATGCGTTTTGTCTGTAAATGGTACGCTAGTAATAGATTTTAAGTCCATTTTATAAATAGATATCTTTTGTTTTAATAAAACCCTTTACACAAAAGATTAGAGGCAAGTCGTAATCGGTTGCTTAGCTCAATATTTTATCCAAAACTGTCATATTATTATAATATAAAGTTATAAAATACATAGAAAAGATCCTTGAAATAAAAAAATTTCCCGTAGTATATTTTACATTTGCCAGATTATATGACATAGTAAATAACAGCTGGATTTTTCTTGCAATAATGCAATTTTTTGAGGAAGGTTGCGGTTTTGTGGATGAAATATAAAGGCATTTAATTGGTAAACAAAGAAGTTTTACTGGCATATTTTTTAAGTGTGAAACTTGTCCCTTAGTTATTATGAGAGAAATATTCCATAGTAAAAACAACTCTTAAGATATGCAAGAACATCGATATCTCCAGATATTGTAGCGTTCCTTAAATAAAAATCCAGAAATTATACGTCTACGAAAGATAAAGTTTTAGGAAGAGCTGAAATCGAGCAATTTTTTTTCAAGAAGCTTTTAATGAATATTATCTCTTAGCCAAGGTAGGCATTTTGTTTTCCATTATAGTTGCCTTTTTACGCTTTAATCTTTTTATGGTCCTGGGGCTTTTTCATATATTTTTACGTTTCTTCTAATCAAGGTTTCCTGTATAATAAATAATTATATAATTTTTCGATTTCAGGGGTCTGGTGCCTGTCGATGCGACAAATTGACAAAGTCACTGATAGTAAACATCGAGGACAAAGGACAATACCTTGTTATTTAAATCCCTGAAACAAAAACCAATAAATCAAGATACTTTACCATTTTAAACGAAGGATTTACGGTAAACCCTATTGAGTTAGTAAGGCAGTATTTAAAATTACGACCACAAAATACACCCACCAATAGATTTTTTTTAAATTAGGTACTTCTCAGTGTGTTGGTATCAATAAAATTTCTAAAATACCAAATGCTGTCGCAAAATTTTCGGAATTGCCTAACTCAAATTTATAAAGTAGTCATAGCTTACGCCGCACATCAGTAACCCTCCTGGCCAATGCCGGAGGGGATCTCATAACCCTCAAACGCTATGGTGGATGGAAATCATCCACCGTGGTTGAAAGCTATGTTGAAGAATTAATTTCGAACAAAATCGAAATTGCAAAAAATACAGGGTGAGCAATCTAAAGCTGTCGATAATGCAAGGAAAAGCATAATTTCTGGAAATGTTCCCAGAAAAGTGTTACCGGTGCTGATGCGAATCTTAACGGTAATTTCACAATTAATGTAAAGATCAGTATTAACAATATGCAGTAGCACATAAAGTACGACAAGTTTATCTGTAGCTACAAAAAGAATGCGAGCAAAAAATTTTTGTGGAATAACAATGTTGTCAAATACATAAAATTTTAATTTAATAATCTACCAAGTAAACCCTAAAATTAAATTTACTCATTTACAATAAATAGTAATAGTTACATATTTGTTACATATAAGAAACTATATATTTTATTATAATTTCAGTAATATTAAAACGTTCTTTTTAACCTATTTATTTTGAAATTTAAATGTAAAACAAAACATTTTTATTAAAGTACTTCTAACCGAAAAATAAGGCAACAACTGCTGTTGTCGAAATACGCGAAGGTGGCTAGCGCTCTTTTAATAGGTTGAGATGCGTCCGGTGACGCTAACAAGAATAAATAACCGCTTGCTCATTGCTGCGCGATGTTTGATGTAAAAGTCAGTTGCGTAGTGAAACCAGGGGCAAAATTATTGTATTTTATAAATAAGTGTTCGTTGTGTCGTGTTTTAGGGTGTTATTTTAAAACTTTGAACTTTATAAGTGACAATACTGAATTGACAATGAATGAATATACACGAGGTAAAACCCTTCATAGTCAAACCCGTAAAGTGATTGCCAATGTTTATAGGGTATGTCAAGAGGAATCACAAAACAGTAAAATTAAATTGCCACTAAAGCAATGCATAGAAAGGATTGCAATGTATACGGGAGTAAGCGTGGGTGCTGTGAAAAAAATTCATAAAGAAGATCTTGAACGGAAAAAAAACAACCCGGATCAGTTGCTGTCATCTCCTGGCAAACAAAGGGCCCGTCTTTCTGCGGTCGAAAAAATCGGAGATTTCGAATTTGGCATTGTTAGGAGAACCATAGAAAAATTTTATTTGGAACTAAAAGTGGTTCCATCTTAAAAAAAATTGTTGCAAAAGCTAAGAAGCGACATCAACTTTCCATTTTCCCGTGAAACTTTGAGGTGCATGTTAAAAACAAATGGATTTTATTGGCGAAAATGTCAAAATAAGCGTAAAATGTAGCGGAAGGCCTAATATATTGCACTGGCGATACAAATATATTCATGCCATGAAAAAATATAGGGAAGAAGGTCGACATATATTTACATTGACGAAACCTGGGTGGACAACGACTTAACGGTAAAAATTGCTGGCAAAGTGCAGATGTTTTGGTGTAATAAAAAACATATTCTACTGGTAAGTAGGTATACATATTCTATAAGTCCGTTATTTATTCAAAGTTTGTTCTACTTCCCACCGAGATAAAAGATTTTAGAAGGAATTGCCATTCGACTAGTTTGCAAATTGTGACAAAAATATTGTTTTAGGCAGATTTATCATAGTCCATGCTGGATCAAAAATCGGTTTCGTGAAAAATGCTCAGTTAGTTTTTAAAGCTGGCCAATGCTCGGTGACTACCATGGACAGATGAATAGGGAAAATTTCACCAAGTAGCTCACTGAAAATTACTTCAATATTCCGAAAACAGCGTAGTCGTCCTAGATAATGCACCCTATCATTCTGTCAGGAAGATGAGTTCCCATAAATCTTCTTTAAAAAGGATATGGTTGCTTGGCTTTCTAAGAAGGTAGTTTATAATTTCTTACCGTCCTTATTACTGCCTTATACAAAGTATATATCTTCGGCTGAATGCAACAACTGGGTAACTCAAAATTTGGTGATTTTGAGTTATCTACATTTTCAAAAGATAATTATTTTTATATAAAGTTAGAGCCCGTAGATCAAAAATTAGTTATTTTTTAAAATGTGTTTTCTTAGACAAATTGCTAATGTATCACCAATAATATTTTGTTGATTTTCTCAAAATGACCAAAACAAAGTTACCCAGTTGTTGCATTCAGCCGACGATATAGTGAGGTACTACTAATATTGTAGGGATAAATCATGATTCGGCATCTAGGAAGTTTGAATTGTTTGAACTTATCCAGGGTCAGAAACCTCCAGTAAGCGAAAAAAAATTATGAGGTTGACAACATTATCAGGCAATACGGTCCACTCTTTAAGAACACCCCCTTATATGTGTGAATTAAACCCTATTGAGATGGCTTGGGCTCAAATTAAGCAATTCATTAGAGATCGCAATACATCAGGTTTTAGCATCTCTAAATTAAGGAGCTTTTGGATGAAGCAATTGCCTCGGTGACAGCAGTCGATTGGGAAAAGTTTGCCGACATGTCATCGACATAGAAAATAGGTTTTAGGAAAGTGATTATATGATGGAGGACATTGAACCCATTATAATACAGGTTGGGACTGATACCGATGACAGTGATACGGATAGTAATAGTGAAAGTGAAGAGGTTGAAGATGATGAATAAATAAGTAATGATTTTTGGTATTTTTTTATTTTGTTGCAAAACTATAATTCATGTCTCTTTGATATTAATAGGACCTAAGCTGAAAAATCATTATTAATCAATTAATCATGAAGCTATTTTCTCCATGCTGAAATGAAAAATTGCATATTGTAAAAAGTAATTTTGACAACTTTCATATAAATAGTTACCTACTTAAAACATAAAATTAAACTATTAAAGAATTTAGGTACTGTTTTTATCACATTATTTAACATAATAGCACGCCCATGATTAGACCATGTTTTAAAAGATAGTGCTTCCCCTTACCGATGCGTCGCAGCCCCAGGCTCGTCTGTATATCTGATTGTAGTAGTAGCAAAAACTAATGTTGTTTTGATTGTAATATTAAATTTGTTTGACATGTTGTTTTGAAGCCTGTTTTATGTAATTTTTTGTAATAAAGCAATGTTAAAAGCACTATGTATTGGACGGATTTTAGGGCTAGTAAACTTCATAACTTACTAGTGAGAAAAAATCTATATCTCACTACTTTATCCCACTAGTAAGTTATGGGTCACTTTATTCGTCTAAATTTAGATCTATAATTGACGTATAATAGGCAGTTTTGGATAAAATATTTCCTTTTATTCTGTCACAGATTTTTTTTATTTTAAAAATTTGACGGAATTTTAAATTTTTAGTTTTATTACTTTTTACATGATATTTTACTGTCACAAATTAACGGATAATTAAAAAGATTCTTTAAATAAAATGGTTTCTCCTTTGTTTATTTTTTAAGCTTCCTTAGGAAAAACCTCTATCCGGAACAGTTCTTCCGGTGATTAGTTATTACTAGACCTGGGTGGCCCTTTTAATGCGTTTTGTCTGTAAATGGTACGCTAGTAATAGATTTTAAGTCCATTTTATAAATAGATATCTTTTTTTTTAATAAAACCCTTTACACAAAAATTAGAGGAAAGTCATAATCAGTTTCCCAGCTCAATATTTATCCAAAACTGTCATATTATTATAATATAAAGTTGTAAAAACATAGAAAAGATCCTTGAAATAAAAAAATTCATGTCTCTTTGATATTAATTGGACCTAAGTGAAAAATCATTTTAATCAATTAACCCATGAAGCCATTTTCTCCATGTAAATGAAAAATTGCATATTAAAAAAATAATTTTGACAACTTTCTTAAATAGTTACCTACTTAAAACATAAATTAAACTATTAAAGAATTTAGGTACTGTTTTTATACATTATTTAACATAATAGCACGCCCATAAATTAGACCATGTTTTAAAAGATATCTTCCCCTTACCGTGCGTCGCAGACCAGGCTCTCTGTATATCTGATTGTAGTAGTAGCAAAAACTAATGTTGTTTTGATTGTAATATTAAATTTGTTTGACATGTTGTTTTGAAGCCTGTTTTTTTAATTTTTTGTAATAAAGCAATGTTAAAACCTTGTATTGGACGGTTTTTTAGGGCTAGTAAACTTCATAACTTACTAGTGAAAAAATCTATACTCACTACTTTATCCCCCCCTAGTAAGTTATGGGTCACTTTATTCGTCTAAATTTAGATCTATAATTGACGTATAATAACAGTTTTGGAAAAACTATTTACTTTGTTATTCTGTCACAGATTTTATTTTATTTTAAAAATTTGACGGAATAACAAAGTCATTTTAGTTTTATTACTTTTTACATGATATTTTACTGTCACAAATTAACGGATAACTTAATAGATTCTTTAAATAAAATAAGGATTTCTCCTTTGTTATATTTAAGCTTCCTGTAGGTAACCTCTATCCGGAACAGTTCTTCCGGTGATTAGTTATTTACTAGACCTGCCCAGGTGGCTTTCCTTTTAATGCGTTTTGTCTGTAAATGGTACGCTAGTAATAGATTTTAAGTCCATTTTATAAATAGATATCTTTTGTTTTAATAAAACCCTTTACACAAAAGATTAGAGGCAAGTCATAATCGGTTGCTTAGCTCAATATTTTATCCAAAACTGTCATATTATTATAATATAAAGTTGTAAAATACATAGAAAAGATCCTTGAAATAAAAAAATTTCCCGTAGTATATTTTACATTTGCCAGATTATGTGACATAGTAAATAACAGCTGGATTTTTCTTGCAATAATGCAATTTTTTAAGGAAGGTTGCGGTTTTGTGGATGAAACATGAAGACATTTAATTGGTAAACAAAGAAGTTTTACTGGCATATTTGGTATATTTAAGTGAGAAACTTGTCCCTTAGTTATTATGGACGCAATATTCCATAGTAAAAACAACCCTTAAGATATACAAGAACATCGATATCTCCAGATATTGTAGCGTTCCTTAAATCAAAATCCAGAAATTATACGTCTACGAAAGCCAAAGTTTTAGGAAGAGCTGAAATCAAGCAATTTTTTTTCAAGAAGCTTTTAATGAATATTATCTCTTAGCCAAGGTAGGCATTTTGTTTTCCATTATAGTTGCCTTTTTACGCTTTATTCTTTTTATGGTCCTGGAACATTTTCATATTTTTTACGTTTCTTGTAATCAAGGTTTTCTGTATAATATATAATTATATAATTTTTCGATTTCAGGAGTCTTGATACTAAGCGTTTCTGGTGCCTGTCGATGCGACAAATTGACAAATTACTGATAGAAAACATCGAGGATAAAGGACAATACCTTGTTATTCAAATCCCTGAAACAAAAACCAATAAATCAAGATACTTTACCATTTTAAACGAAGGATTTACGGTAAACCCTATTGAGTTAGTAAGGCAGTATTTAAAATTACGACCACAAAATACACCCACCAATAGATTTTTTTAAAATTAGGTACTTCTCAGTGTGTTGGTATAAATAAAATTTCTAAAATACCAAATGCTGTCGCAAAATTTTCGGAATTGCCTAACTCAAATTTATAAACTAGTTATAGCTTACGCCGCACATCAGTAACCCTCCTGGCCAATGCCGGAGGGGACCTCATAACCCTCAAACGCTATGGTGGATGGAAATCATCCACCGTAGTTGAAAGCTATGTTGAAGAATTAATTTCAATCGAAATTGCAAAAAAATACAGGGTGAGCAATCTAAAGCTGTCGATAATGCAAGGAAAAGCATAATTTCTGTAAATGTTCCCGAAAAAAGTGTTACCGGTGCTGATGCGAATCTTAACGGTAATTTCACAATTAATGTAAAGATCAGTATTAACAATATGCAGTAGCACATAAAGTACGACAAGTTTATCTGTAGCTACAAAAAGAATGCGAGCAAAAAATTTTTGTGGTATAACAATGTTGTCAAATACATAAAATTTTAATTTCGGTGATGCTAACAAGAATAAATAACCGCTTGCTCATTACTGCGCGATGTTTGATGTAAAAGTCAGTTGCGTAGTGATACCAGGGGCAAGAGTTATTGTGTTTTATAAATAAGTGTTCGTTGTGTCGTGTTTTAGGGTGTTATTTTAAAACTTTGAACTTTATAAGTGACAATACTGATATTGACAATGAATGAATATACACGAGGTAAAACCCTTCATAGTCAAACCCGTAAAGTGATTGCCAATGTTTATAGGGTATGTCAAGAGGAATCACAAAACAATGCATTAAAATTGCCACTAAAGCAAATGCTAGAAAGGATTGCATTGTATACGAGAGTAAGCGTGGGTGCTGTGAAAAAAATTCAGAAAGAAGATCTTGAACGGAAAAAAAAACAACCCGGATCAGTTGCTGTCATCTCCTGGCAAAAAAAGTGCCTGTCTTTCTGCGGTCGAAAAAATCGAAGATTTCGAAATTGGCATTGTTAGGAGAACCATAGAAAAGTTTTATTTGGAACTAAAAGTGGTTCCATCCTTAAAAAAATTGTTGCAAAAGCTAAGAAGCGACATCAACTTTCCATTTTCCCGTGAAACTTTGAGGTGCAAGTTAAAAACAAATGGATTTTATTGGCGAAAATGTCAAAATAAGCGTAAAATATTAGCGGAAAGGCCTAATATATTGCACTGGCGATACAAATATATTCATGCCATGAAAAAATATAGGGAAGAAGGTCGACATATAATTTACATTGACGAAACCTGGGTGGACATCGACTTAACGGTAAAAAATTGCTGGCAAAGTGCAGATGTTTTTGGTGTAATAAAAACATTAGTTTTACTGGTAAGTAGGTATACATATTCTATAAGTCCGTTATTTATTCAAAGTTTGTTCTATTCCCACCGAGATAAAAGATTTTAGAAGTAATTGCCATTCGACTAGTTTGCAAATTGTGACAAAAATATTGTTTTAGCCAGATTTATCATAGTCCATGCTGGATCAAAAAACGGTTTCCTGAAAAATGCTCAGTTAGTTTTTAAAGCTGGCCAATGCTCCGGTGACTACCATGGACAGATGAATAGGGAAAATTTCTCCAAGTGGCTCACTGAAAAATTACTTCCCAATATTCCCGAAAACAGCGTAGTCGTCCTAGATAATGCACCCTATATTCTGTCCAGGAAGATAGAGTTCCCACTAAATCTTCTTTAAAAAAGGATATGGTTGCTTGGCTTTCTAAGAAAGGTAGTTTATAATTTCGGTTACCGTCTTTATTACTAGCCTTATACAAGTATATATCTTCGGCTGAATGCAACAACTGGGTAACTCAAAATTTGGTGATTTTGAGTTATCTACATTTTTTCAAAAGATAATTATTTTTTATATAAAGTTAGAGCCCGTAGATCAAAAATTAAGTTATTTTTTTAAAATGCGTTTTTCTTAGACAAGTTGCAATGTATCACTAATAATATTTTGTTGATATTCTCAAAATGACCAAAACAAAGTTACCTAGTTGTTGCATTCAGCCGACGATATAGTAGGTACTACTAATATTTGTAGGGATAAATCATGATTTGGCATCTAGGAAGTTTGAATTGTTTGAACTTATCCAGGGTCAGAAACCTCCCAGGAATGAAAAAAACTATGTGGTGGACAACATTATCAGGCAATACGGTCACACTCTTTTAAGAACACCCCCTTATATGTGTGAATTAAACCCTATTGAGATGGCTTGGGCTCAAATTAAGCAATTTATTAGAGATCGCAATACATCAGGGGACTTTAGCATATCTAAATTAAGGGAGCTTTTGGATGAAGCAATTGCCTCAGTGACAGCAGTCGATTGGGAAAAGTTTTGCCGACATGTCATTGACATAGAAAATAGGTTTTGGGAAAGTGATTATATGATGGAGGACATTTAACCCATTATAATACAGGTTGGGACTGATACCGATGACAGTGATATGGATAGTAATAGTGAAAGTGAAGAGGTTGAAGATGATGAATAAAGTAAGTAATGATTTTTTGGTATTTTTTTTATTTTGTTGCAAAACTATAATTCATGTCTCTTTAATATTAATAGGACCTAAGCTGAAAAATCATTATTAATCAATTAATCATGAAGCTATTTTCTCCATGCTGAAATGAAAAATGGCATATTGTAAAAAGTAATTTTGGCAACTTTCATATAAATAGTTACCTACTTAAAACATAAAATTGAACTATTAAAGAATTTAGGTATATCTGTAACTTTAGAAATAGTATAGTGTAGTAGTAGCAAAAACTAATGTTGTTTTGATTGTAATATTAAATTTGTTTGATATGTTGTTTTGAAGCCTGTTTTATGTAATTTTTTGTAATAAAGCAATGTTAAAAGCACTATGTATTGGACGGATTTTAGGGCATCGGGCTAGTAAACTTCATAACTTACTAGTGAGAAAAAATCTATATCTCACTACTTTATCCCACTAGTAAGTTATGGGTCACTTTATTCGTCTAAATTTAGATCTATAATTGACGTATAATATGACAGTTTTGGATAAAACTATTTACTTTGTTATTCTGTCACAGATTTTATTTTATTTTAAAAATTTGACGGAATAACAAAGTAAATTTTAGTTTTATTACTTTTTACATGATATTTTACTGTCACAAAGTAACGGATAACTTAATAGATTCTTTGAATAAAATAAGGATTTCTCCTTTGTTATATTTAAGCTTCCTGTAGGTAACCTCTATCCGGAACAGTTCTTCCGGTGATTAGTTATTTACTAGACCTGCCCAGGTGGCTTTCCTTTTAATGCGTTTTGTCTGTAAATGGTACGCTAGTAATAGATTTTAAGTCCATTTTATAAATAGATAACTTTTGTTTTAATAGAATCCTTTAAATAAACGATTAGGGGCAAATCATAATCGGTTGCTTAGCTAATAAAAAAGAAATTGGTTGGTTGCAAATCTAAAGCATGGCTTAGTGGTTTGTAGCATATCTTATGTTTTGTCTTGGGAAGACAAAATTTTATTTTTATTAAAATTAAAATTCTCTGTTAAAAACAGTTTAAAAATAAGTCATTTTCGCAAAGTGGTAATTGAAGTTCAGGCTATGTTACAATAGCTCTTTAAGTAGACAGTGTTAATTATAACAGCACGTACAATAACCTACTAATTAAAATAAAAATGCCTTTGATGACACTCTTTCACTAACTCGACTTTGGGCTGATAAAGTACATTTACCCTGGTAAAGGTTAGTTTATTTTTTAAAATATAAATTAAGTCATGCACCTAATTTTTGTAATTATTTCTTCTGGAAAACCACAGAAAATTTAAAATCCCTGAAAAAATTTCACTTCATTAAGGGTTTAAATTAATAGCCAGAAACTTGATACTTAAAATCCTAGAATTGTGAAAATAACGCTCTTAAAGGGCGTTTCAACTGAATAAGTTATGTTGAAAATTGATAGAATCAACAAGTCAATAAAAAGCTTAAATCAGATGTAAACCTCAGACTGTAAGTACTGTTTTAATTTGACTTTTGTATGAACCATAAGAATCCACCAAAATCTTGGACTTGTATTGTCTTTATTTGTTAATTAATAAACAACGTTTCGGTGAGTAATGTATTTCCAACCCTTTCAAGTGATAACTAAAAAGTCCTCCAGCTACGACTTACATACTGTACGTTGTTAACCGACGCTTGACCGATTATTCACGGTTTAAAAAGAGCTGCCACTTCATATCAATACTAGGTTTGCTTAATACATCCTGGTTGTTTAGAGCGATAACATTTTCTTAAATTTTGTTTAAGTTCTTCATAAATAATTTCTGTTTCCGACCATTATATGCGTTGTTGTTTTGACCATGCTGTTCGTCAACCCTACACCTTGACGTTTCACCTTGTTCCGTATGTTTTTCGTTATCTTAAACACTTATTTTTAGTGGTCTTTGTATTTCCCACATGTATACTATACCAATTTCACAGAAAAAAATTACAGATACAGTCTTTATTTAATACATTTTTGTTGGGTCTTGTCTTAGTAAGAATACTTCTTAGAGTGGTTTGGAATTTAAATACGGTTTTAATGTTATAGTTGTTCGCCGCAATTCTGCGGATCTTTTCCGAAGTTCCTTTATTTTTATTTTATTTTTCTTTAATGGCAACAGGCTAATTACCCATTCAGCCAATCACAAAGTGTTACTTAAAAAACAAAGAAGTCTTGAATTTTATTTATTATAATCATTTATCATGCTAATAATAGAGAGTGAATGCAAGCTAAACCTATTACATATATGACAGGGACACACACTTCACGACACTGGGGTCGATCAGGGCGGCTTTTTTCTTTAAACAAACAAAGAAGACCACTTAAAAAGGAAGAAATATTGGGATAAAAATTGGGTAAGACTAACCTTGCCTACTATTAAAAAGCATCAATCCTACATAAAAGTAATTTATAATTTTAAGTTTATTCTGTTCAAAAACTAAATCAATGCATTATTTACCTTTGTACTCTCTAGAGCTAAAAGATTAAGGATGTTAAAGGGACAAACAGCTTTACACTCTTTAATTAAAACATTATACAGGTTGTTGGTCTCAGCTGTATATTTATTACAATAAAAAAATATATGATCTAGGTCACACTTAACATTACAAATATCACATAGATCTGAAGGTAATATTTTGATTTTATACAGATGAGTAGGATAACAAGCATGTCCAAGTTTCATGCGTATAATTGTTGTTACGTATTTTCTAGGGACAGTCAGATTTTTATGCCAGTAATTATGTGGAATTTCAGTTACAAGCTGAGTATATCTTGTGGGTTTATTTTTGCAATATTCTTTCCATCTGATATTCCATTTATTGGTAATTTTACGAAATTGTCATAAATGTTTGGTCTTGTTGAGTCTTGTGCAAGTTAGCGTTTTCTAATATTTGTCGATTATTTTCCTAACCAGTCTCGGATTTTAAAGAATTTCTTTCTGTTACATGTTACAAAAGGTCACTGCGCGGCTACATAAAGTATGTATGATACCTTGTTTTGTTTCGTAATTAGAATTTTGTGGTAAATATTGCCCACTGTATGTAGGTTTTCTATATACCGAGGTTACAATATGTCCATTACCTTGTTTAACTAACCATTGTGAATTTGATACTAGGTGAGAGGCATTAGAATCAAATTCTTCGTCATTACCTGTCCATACAATAGAAGTATCGTCAACATATCTTAGCCAACCTTTTGGTTAATTAGTACAGTTTAAATTGCATGTTCCCCAAACTGTTCTATATAGATATTTGCTACCACTGAAGAGAGCGATAAACCCATCGGAAGTGCATTATTCTATGCATAGTACCCATCTTCCACTTGCAAGTAGGAACTACGGAGGCACAGCTTCAACAACTTCTTCATTCCATCCAGCGGCAGGATGGCGCGTTCAACTAATGTATCGTTACCTTTAAGCTTGACTTAAACAATGTTTAACGATTCTTCTACTGGTACATTTGTATCCACACTTTCGGCATTAGAACTTACAAAAGTATCGTCTGGTCCTTTTTCTAGGTTTTTAAGAATATCAAAAAAATACTAGAGTTTTTAACAAACTATAGTGTCTCACCGGCTAGTGGTTTTATTAGGTCTAAAAGGTGTGCAGGACAGTGCAGTCGTGGGTGTATTTCTAAAACTAGTATTAGTCTTAAGGGTATACTGTCCTTTTATATGTTTGGTTAGAAAGTTTTTAATGTTCTTTAGGTTCAGTAAATTGTGTTCTTTTTAAATGTTATATTGTCAAGCTTCAGTTAACAACGAATAGTATATGGTCATAGCTTCAAGAGTAAATTTTAGTTATCACTTCAAAACGGTTGGAGATAAATCACTAACCGAAACGTGGTGTACCAATTTAGAAATAAAGGAAATGTGAATCGATATCTCGAGAACCCTTCATCGCATAGGTTTCGGAGAAAAAAATTATAGCGAAATCAGCCTCGGGAAAATTCTGAAAATTATTTTCAAGTTTCTAATTTCACCGCCAGAGGGCGTAAAACTAAAAGCAAAATTAAAAACATAAATTATTTTAAAATATGCCATATTAACTTATGTCGTTGATAATTTTCTCACAAACTATAAAAATAAGGAAATTTTTTTCTTTAAAGCGTTTTTCCCTAACCTGTCAAACGGCACTCAATAAAAAAAACCCCGTTG
>JAHBCN010006786.1:0-46767 GCA_019359885.1 Listronotus oregonensis
TTTTTAATTTTTTTAATTTTTAAAAGACTGAAAAATTTAGGAAATATTATTAAAATATCAATTTATTCTATACTTACAGCGAAAATGTTTTTTGAATTTTTTAAAATTTAAGGTGGGGTAAATTGGAAAATTAAAATTTAGGGAATATTTTTTTTTTTTTTGCAATTATTTTATTTAATAAAGTATAAATGTTACGTTTTATAACCTCTATGCACATTATTTTTTTTTTAAATACGACCTTAGAGTATTGTTGGGGAAAAATTTTTTCTAAGTTTAATTATAAAAAAAAAAAATTTATTTAATTTACATTTCACTTCTTTCAGTCAGAAAAAAGTTGCTTTATGTTAATAATGTCTCTTTCAAATATTAGGCTAATATTTTCATAAAAGAAAATATAGAATTTGACAAAATTCCCCCAAAAAGGTAATTTAAAAAATAAAATTGGGGGAAAAAAATTTTAAAACCACAACTTTTTCACTTTAATTTTGTGAAATTTCCGGGGAATCCCCCAAATCCCGTTTTTGTTGGGGGGGTTCCCAAATCCTAAATCCCCCGGGTGGGGGGAAAGGGGAAATGTTAACCCCGGGGGGCGGGCCTACCTAAATACGGCCCCCTTTCCAAAAAAAAGGATTATGAAAAAAATGTAAAGGAAAATAAAATTTAAACAATAATTAAAAGATCGTATTGTGGGGAGCAGTTGATCTTGGACTTTTTTTTAAAGGGCCTCCAAAGTTCAAAAAAGAAACCCCGCTCTAGAATAAAATCGTATTCCGTATTATTTTTTTCAAAAAAATAGTAAATTTTCGGTTAATGTTTTTTAAAAAAAATTTTTAAATTGGGAAAAGCGAAAATTATTGGAAAAAACCCGTGAACCCGGTTTCAAGTTCAAAAAATAAAAAAAAAAAAGGGGGAAAATTTTTGGTTTCTATTCCTTTCTCGGTAGGTAGAACCTAAACATAAGAATGAATATGAATGGAAAATGCTCATTTTTAAAGCCCTTAAATTGCGCCTGGTTTGGTGTCTGATAAAAATGTACAATTTGCTTAGTGAATAAAAATGTTAAATTCTAAAACAATTATGACCTGGAAAACTCAGGTTCAATCAGATTGCAAAATTCTAAAATACCTCCTAAATATACGGTATTACGGTCCTGTTTTGGGGTGTTTCGAGTAAAAATAAGCATTTTCTCGAATTTTTCCTTTACTTGTGTCCTAAAACCTGCTTACATAATAATTTTGAAGTTTATACTCCTTTGGGAAGTGCCCCATAATTTTTATGAGTCTCTGAGTCAATCAGTCAGTAGTAAAATAGGCGATATCGAATATCTCAGACATCACTTGATATATGATTCTTATTTTTTTTACGGGTAAATAGAATACCATGTAATTTTACATACTACATTTTATACTTTTATGTGGGGAAAAAATAAGCTGAAAGATTTTGTGTTAAAATACACACATTCGTGTGATAGGCCGTCATTTTCTAAGAACACTAGTCAGTACATGCATTGCCGCAAACAGCGTAAAGATTCTATTTGATTTACAAGAACTAACCATTCGGTCATTCCCTCTAACGTCTAGGCAAACAATAAATTAAAAATAATTATTACCCTATTTTCCTAAAACGGATTAAGGTATTACAGGAAATGACTGATTAGTTAGTCAAACACAGTAATTTAAAGGCTATTACGCTGTTTCCGGCAATAAATGTACTGATTAGTCATTTCAGGAAATGGCGGATTTCGGTGTTTTACGCCGATATATTATACACTTAGAACTATATATATGCCCTAGAGAAATAGCAAGTAAACAAACTGACTGTAGTCTGGTCCTACGACCCGACCATCACTTAGAAAATAAGGTGGCAGGAAAATTAGACAAAAGAAACCTGAAGCAAGGTAATTGCAGGATCAGAACTATTTTGAGGAATTACTAGTCTTTTAAGAACAATCATCGAAAACTAAATAGACTGAAAATCCAGTGGTAGGTACTTTAAATGCTTTTTGGAAGTTTAACTTATACTTGGTAAACAACAGCCGCAAGGCAGAAGGGATAGTGTAGGTTAACTTATGGGACGTTCTAGGCTTAGTAAGAAGAAACAAATGAGCATGCGAGGTGCCAAGGTGAGGCATTTGCAAGCTCAGATTTGTAAGGCTCAGCAAAGAAGAGGCCAAAACCGACGAGATACAAGGAGCCCGTGACCTGTTTATGGAATCTTCTATAAATAATCTGCCTTGACAGGGCACCCTAAGGCAGCATGGACGGACGGGACACAAAAAATATGTTAAGGTTGCAGTGAAAAAGTACAAAAAAAGGTTTTTTTTGTTTTTAAACCCTTCAGTAATTTAAAGGTACCATAGTAACCTTTACTTAAACTTTCGACCAGGTCATAAATTGACCCAATGTTTCGTGTGATTTTTAATTGACTATACTATAATATAATTGTTTTTAAAAGAAAATTATGCATTGATAAGGGATATGTTGGATGATTTTGTATACGTTAACAATACTGATAAATAAACGATCGCTGAAAAAATACATAAAGCAACTTAATTTTTGGGATGTTTAATCGTAGAATTTTCAGAACATTTTTTTCTGTTTTGGTTTCGACAAATTTTGTTTACTTATCACTAATAACATCGTTCAATTAAAATCAGATTTTTAATGTGAGTTAACTAAAGAATTTTAGTTGTTTTCCGAATGAATCATGGAACTTACCGCTCGTGCAATAAGCGAAGAAATAAATACTAATTTGGTAACTTGCCTAAGTAATAAAACTCAATGAGAAAATTCTTTATATTTCTTTAGTCAATTTATTGCAAAATTCTTTGTATTTTTCTTGTTTACCAATTCTTCCAAGAAATATTTATGTATAATACATACATACTTATTTATACCTTATTTGATAAGAGTGATGTAAAGAGTGGCTGGAAGTCTATTGAAAAACATTTTACGTCGTCATCGTTGTCGAGAGATCCGTATAATAATTATTAAATACTTTGCATGGTTGCAGATATTTCATAAAAAAGTATGATATTAAATTAATGCCTACTTAAATGGTATAAATATAAGGATGTGTCTTGACAATTGGCCGTTAGCCGTATACATATAAAGAAGTTTGGGAATTAAGATCTGTAACTTAGCAAATCAATTTTTTGGTATCACTTTTAAATGCTTTTCCATAAACAGCTTGTTCATGAAATTTGGTTTGAATAAACATAAAAGTTTACTTAAATTCTTTAAAATAACTTATTTCTGTTTTTTAAGACATATCCAATATCCTTAATACTTATTACCTTTATTTTTTTTTAATTTAAGTTTCAAAAATGATTTATAGCCATTTTTAGAACTTACAAAATTAACGTGTAAATCGTTAAAATATTAAAAATTTTACGAGAATCTGGATAATTTAGATTAGTTTTAAGTAAATATTGCTAATTAATTCAAGTTTTTACGTTTTATGATGTAAAAAGGTATATTAAGGTTACCTAGAAATATATTGTAGATTTTTAAGAGGGTAAGTAATATAATGTGTAAAATAAAGAGTATTGCTAAATAGTTTTTCAAAACTGGGTCATAAACTGAAATCTGTGTTCCAGTACTCTGCGACATGGGAAAGCTAAATTCGATGTTTCATGTTGCAAAAAACGTATTCTAAATAATTCTTCTGCAATTGAAGGCAAAATATCAGAAAATACCATCATTAGTATGTAAATTCAAATTTTGATAAGTGTGAATTAACTGTTTTATCTAAAGATCATTCTAATATACTATCAAACTTTTTAAATGTTGTTCCTAATCTACGAAGCTCGTCACAAATATTTTACTAACATATGCCAGACAAGTGAAGATAAGGCACGTCTACTTGCCCTTCAGGCCCCTAAAAGTAATGCTTGGATTAACGCACTTCCATCTTCGTCCTTGGGAAATTTGTTAGATATCAAAACATTCCATATTTTCATCGCTCTTAGACTTGGTCTGCCTGTGTGTGGACAGCACACCTGTGTTTGCGGCAAAAATTCTGATATTTATGGCCTACATGAGTTAAGCTGCAAAAAAGCGCAGTGCGTTCTTCTAGATACAGTCAGATAAATGACATTATTAAGAGAGCTTTGATTTCAGCTGAAAATCCTTCTGTGTTAGAGCCTTTTGGAGTTTGCAGAAGCGATGAAAAACGTGTAGATGGAATGACCTTAATTCCCTGGAAATATGGAGAACAATTACTTTGGGACGCTACTTGCAGCCATACACTTGCAAAATCCTATCTGGATCAACCTTCTAATTTAGTAGGTGCGGTTGCTCGTCTTGCCAAGAATAAAAAACATTTAAAATATAAAGAGCTTGAAGACCACTTTATCTTTATTCCTTTTGCTGTGGAAACTTTTGGTCAATGCAAAAAATCTTGAAGTTTCATTATCCAAAAATTGGTTTAGCTGTGCAATGTAATGCAGCATCGGTTCTAGGACCAATCCAGAAGGACCTAGGACTAGGAAATTTTTAATTTTTAAATATAAATTCAGTTACTTAGTTAATTTTAGAATATTGTAATTTGGTTTCTGTTAAATAAAAATGTATTATGATCCTATGGTAGGATGCCAAGAGTATGCACAACACTCTTGAAAATGCAGGTTAACATGACAGAACTAACCTTGCAAGTGCAGTTTTAGGCAGCATTAGGAGCTCTTTAAACCTAATGACCACATTTTCCAATTAAAAAAATACAAACTATTTTTTATCCTTTCAAGTTATCAGGACAATTTTCTAATTTTACCTTTATTTCGTTGCAGTCTGAAACTAGAATGCGAGAAACTGGCAAGTGAAAAAATAGAAATCCAAAGGCATTACGTCATGGTAAGTAATAATTAATACTTTATCATTACATAGTATTCCCATAAAACAAGAATAATTACATAGTTATCGTCGTACCCACAATTTTTTAAACCTACTAACTATAAAAGTATTGCTTTTTATATATTTAATTGCACACACCTACTACATAACCTACATATTTATTGTTTAGTTCATGTCATAAACATATATAATTAACCTAAACACAATGCAAATATCACGCAACAATAAAAACGGCTATAAGTGTCAATTAAAGGCAAATAAAAAAATTAAATAAATGTGCCCATTAAAACATTTATACAGAGATAGCTAAATATACAGAGTGTTTAGGATTACCAACTTTAAAAGAGGGAAATAAAGACCATCCGAATCTAAAGTAAAGAAAAGTTATTCCTTTTTTTATTGACATTTACGAAAGAGCAGCATTTAAAAACATTTTTTCTCCTATACCGGTTGTTTCTATAAGGTGATTCCCCCTGTGAAATTTTTTTTTTTTTAGGACAAAAAATTGCATGTCGGTGTTTGACATAAATATTTATTGTTTGATCTATTTAGTTGTTTTGTATCACTCCTTATTTGCCGGAAATAAATAATACTTTACCGGATATTTTCTCCTATTTTGATGGATATACAATATATTATCTTTTTGACAACTACGAAGGATTTTGCATATACATATATACTATATTAGACATATAATATAAATATATACTCTAAATACCAGAGTACCGTGAGTGCCGGGTTTTCCGATGTTTAACTCCATCTTTTTCCGGTTCTCAACGCTGCCCAAGCACTAAAACATCAAATATGATTTCACAACCTGTTTAGACAACGCGGTAGTGCCACCACGGACGTTATCTTCAAATAACTACTACCAAATATGTCTGCCCGGCGGGGCTGGGATTCGAACCCGTATCGCCGGCGCGGCGAGCCGAGGCTCTGACCACCACGCTACCGAACAGACAAATGACATCTCATATGTCATTTTTCGACACTTTTGCTGTAAAATATTTGGATTTTTTATTTCTTAATCTAAAATGCTATGATTACGTTAAAACAGTTAATTGTAAATAAAGTAGCCATGAAAAAACAAATTTGATGGTCTTTTGTTTTTTACGGCTTTTACGGACGAAGTCAAAGTTTTGCAAAATCCTGTTTATTGCAAGGAAGCTTGAAGGTATATGGAAGGCCACTGCTATAGAACAAAATTGTCTGGGCGTGCAGGGCAGCGGGAATAGGGGAATCGGCCCCGCGGAGTTTGTGCAATGCATAGTAGGTCAGGTCCGGACTTCCGCAATTCTTTGTTACTATCTATAAAGTTGGCATCATCAAATGTCAAATTTAAACTACTTACACATTCACTGTTTTTTTTTTAATTTTTTGCACAATTGTTGGTTATTAAACGATACTAATATAGAATATTTAAAATTATTGTGTAATATTGGATTTTATATCATATGATTAAATATGGAAAGATAGATACAGCCTTCTATTTAAATGGTCGACATTTTTGGGAGTTTTGTATTTTTAAAAAAAATCTTGGTAAAATAAATGAAAACACGAAATTTCAAACATTATATGAGTGTAAATGAGTTTAACCTATTTGTCGTATTTAAGGATTGATATCTGAAAAATAAAACGTCGAAAAAAGTTACTTTAGATTTATAACCAGCGCCTCTGTATGCAAAAAAATCATCGAAATCGGCAAGGGTCTAGAAAAATAAAAACCTGCCATAATTTAAACTGATTATTTGTGTTTTAGGGCCATACAATATTTTATAAATTTATAATTTGTATAAAAGTACAATAAAATAGTGTCACCTCATGCAGGAAATTTTTACATGAGAGATTGAGAAACCAAAAATCTAATTTCTTTTTAAACAAATACAGAAAAAGCAAAAAAGAACCTTACCATAAAATTGTACTTTCTTTTATTTAATTATAGGGACCTGTATATATTTGCCTGGTCTGCCCAGTAATTGATAATTTTGATTAAAAGAATGTACTAAATTATTAAACGAAATAAGAGTACCTAAATGTAAACCTTATTTCTTTTTAATGATCCACAGAAATACACAAACATTGTGGTGTCACTAAAATAAGAAAGTTTTTGTCAATCCAAAAAACTTCTGCAACTATAAAATATAATCACACAAAGCAAAACAATCGAAATTAATACGGCGCAAATCACAATGAAAATGACGAAACCACAATGAAACCTGAAATTCGCTTGGACGGAGGGTTTATGAGACGACTAAGGTTTAGCGCGGATATAGTTTCATTCGCGCCGCGCCGTTGCACCAAAAACCTGTATATTCCGGCTCTCATAAAAGTATAATGCGTTGCCTAACTGCACAGTGATTTTTCAGTGTGTAAATAGGCAACACATTAGAATAATTCGTGGAATTTTATTATTGCGCAGAATCGGCGGGGCCCACTCTGACAGTTATTTTCACAGTGGGCTGGACATTTTTTGATCGAATAGGCCATAGCATTGGGCTTCCATATACTTTCAAACTTCCTTGGTTTATGGTCATAAGTTATTTTCTTCAAATGGTTCGAGGGTGATCGTTAGTATATCCTAAAAGAGCATTTGGTTCCAAATAAATTGTACCACGAGTCAGTATTTTTGGTAAGATTGTTTTTAAAATAATAAATTAATTGTTCTATTGAAAACAGTATTAGTATTATTTTAGTGTCGTTAAATCAGTCCAGAGAAGCCGTAAAAAACAAAAGACGAATAAGTTTATTTTTTCATGACTTCTTGATCTAAAACTCACGAATTTAACGTAGTAAAGACAGTGGATTGAAATTTAAGAACTAGATATTTTGACGCAGCAGTGTCAAAAAATTTCTTTAGTACTATTTTCGGTCAAACCGAAAGTGATAAAAAACAAGTAGCTGTATAACTGTAAAATTTTCATGTCACAATAAGTTTGACGTAACGACAAAGTTTATTATTCTGACGTCTAAATCTAAATCAAAAATGTTTACAGGGCGAAAGCACAATATGGAATAAAGAATTTTGTGCAGCACTACAAAAAAATGTGTTAGATATTTTTCGCAAACTTTTTTTCTAAACGGCCTAAAAATCAAAATTCAACTGGATATTGTATTGTTTTTTATTAAATAAGAAAGATGACGAAGGACCTATATTGAACAGTAAGGTCTATATGAAAAAATAATGTCGTTTATAATCAATCATTTATAGATAAATGTCTTTTAATAAATTAATGGTAGATTCTACCAAAATATTCTAGTCTAGAAAAATCAGAGAAAATTAATAAATTTAGGCGTTTTTGGATAAATAGTTTTTACTTTTTTCCAATAGACTGTAAGTTTATGAACTCTTAGTTAATAGATAAAAAAACTTTAAACGCTGTCAAATAATGGACCAATTCGTTGCCGTTTTAATAGTCCACGAACGAATTACTTCGAAATTAAAAAACAAGATTAAAATAAAAAAAAAAAAAAAAAAAAAAAAAAAAAAAAAAAAAAAAAAAAAAAAAAAAAAAAAAAAAAAAACGATGCATAATTATGTCAAATACTGAGGTACGACAGAATTTATTTTTTTACGTTAAAAAATAAAAATGTTACAGTGGCGAAGCACCTGGTAAATTTTTTAGCCAGTGTTGATATTTTTCGTTTTTTCTCCTTAATAAAATCAAGAAATTATTGTTTTTATTATAGTGGCACGAAACCTTATAAATAAGTTATGAAAAAAGTCGGTTTGTAAGTCGAAATTTAAGTAGGCTAAATGTTCTTTTAAATAAATTAGGGTAGATTTAGCTTCCGATGTTACGAAACGAGTCAGACAAAATTAATAAATTTAAGCATTTTTGGATAAATAGTTTTCACTTTTTTTTTTATAGACTGTAAGTTTGTGAACTTTTAGTTAATAGAAAAAAAAAGCTTTAAACGCTGTCAATACTAAATATGTCAAAGCGAATAAATTACTTCGATATTAAAAAACAAGATTAAAATATTGAACGGAAATAAACTAAATGCTAGGTAATTCGTAAAAGTGTTTGAACAGCACATATCTATCAACTATAGGTTTTTTGGCGATCGGTATATTGACGTATCCAAATAATCCAATAATAGCCCTATTATTCCATAATTTTCTATTATTAAACGATTTTAGTATAGACAACCAGATATACACATAATATTATTTTGCTTTGGAACTTTGTACTTAAATAACCTTGTCACCACCATTGACATCATTCAGGTTGGTTGTCTAAAACAAAAATATTTTATGCCAAAAAATTCAACGGGCTATTAATGATTTCAATCATTAAATGGCCTCGATCATTAATCGCCCCTGCTAATACCCTTGTTAGTTGTGGTTAGTTATAAATAATCATTGTAATTTTTTTTTTTAATGAGTTGTGATTGTTTCCTTATCAGGCACTGTCAGATGTTTAAGGTATTTGAATGTTTGTATTTTTGTTGCGTATACCATAATTGTTTTTTGACAGAAAATCATTAATAAGGTAATAATACTTATAGATAGTCGAAAAAAACAATTTATTTTAACTAACTTGACTAACTCATTCATGAGCGATTAATGGAATTTTTAAAACGCAATAATCTCAGAATATGCAATAAATGAGATGAAGTCATTTCGATTATTGTGTGTATTGGGAACAGGCCAAATGCGGAACAAAGCATCAGGTAGGTTAAAATAATAGTCGGATTGCGGACCGAAAATAAGGGTTTTCCTGTATTCAAATATCCACGTAATAAATGATTACCTGGTTTGACCCAAATAGGATGGAATTATTGCGGACCGTATATAAATATATAGCGGCTTTTTATTTTTCCCAATTATATAAATTATTATATTTTTGTTAATGACTTCTACGGAGGGATAATTTAGATAAATTCAAAAGTCCTCAGTTCTGGACGGTCATGGTTAGTTCTAGTTAGTTAAAGCGGCTTTTTATTTTCCCCATTTATATTTCAGACGTGATAAATACTATATTGAAAATTATTAAATTTTTGTTAATAACTTCTACGTAGAAGATATTTTAAATAAATTAAAAGCCCTCAGTTCTGGTCGGTCATGGTTAGTTCTGGTTAGCTAAAGCGGCTTTTCATTTTCCAAATTTATATTTCAGACGTGATAAAATACCATATTGAAAGTTATTAAAATTTTGTTAATAACTTCTACGTAGAGATAATTTAAATAAATTCAAAAGCCCTCAGTTCTGGTCGGTCATGGTTAGTTCTGGTTAGCTAAGGCGGCTTTTTATTTTCCCCAATTATATTTCAGACGTTATAAATACCATATTAAAAATTATTAAAATTTTGTTAATAACTTCTACGTAGAGATAATTTAAATAAATTCAAATGCCCTCAGTTTCAGTCATGGTTAGTTCTGGTTAGCTAAAGCGTCTTTTTATTTTCCCCAATTATATTTCAGACGTAATAAATACCACATTGAAAATTATAAAAATTTTGTTAATAACTTCTAATCACTAAAAGTAGGAACAGTAAACTTTTTCGAAAAAGTTTACGCCTGCCTATTTGGTCCGCAGGCGCCGGCTATGATCAGTGTATTGGGTGAGACTTTCTATTTATAAATTTTTTTCTTATTATTATTAAGGATACACTAAGTAAAAAGATGAAGCACTAAAGTAAGCTACGCTTGATTATGAAAAGCAAAGCATATATAACTAAACATAACAACAACAAAAAACGGTTAGTGTCAATTAAATAAGAAGTATAAATATGCAAAGTAAATGTACCAATTTAAATATCTAAATAGAGATATAATACGTTTCTAATTGAGTTTCTGATAAATAATAACCTGTTAACAGAGAACGGCGCAACAATTGTGTATACTAAAGGAATAAAATAATGAATTCCATTTGATTAATTTTTTACTATGACAACGCATATCTCGAATGCTTAACTAATTACAATATAAATTATTTTATTTTATTCTTGAATGATTGAAATAACTACCCAAGAAAAAAATAAATACAAATAAAAAAAATTACTGTACGCGATTATGTTTACCGGGTGTACCATATTCAAGCCAAATCATTTGGAATTAGAAAACTGTCAAAAGATTCGAAGAAGGTTAAATTTGAAAAGTTGGGTAATTTAGTGTTAGTAAAAAATATATATTATATATATGTGCCACAGATTCGAGTGCAAGCATGGGGATCTCGGAAACCGTAAATACAAAGTCGGTTAAATTATGGCAAAGTTGTGTATATTCGTAACTAACCATGTCCACTTTAGAAAGTTGCAAAATTCCGAGTACTTCCGAAGATATTCCGAAAAAACTGAAATTTGCCGATTTCGGTTTTATTTTTTTCGGACGTTATTTAAAGAGATATGGAAAAATAAAAGACACTTTCTCAGGGCCACCTTTTAAGCTCTACAAAACAGCGTTGAGAGATTTTCCGCACGACGTTTCGTTTTCGTTAAACAATCATCAACTTTATTTTTTTAAATACGGAACTGGGTTTTTTATTTAATTTTTTGGAACTTCTTATTATCCCAATTACAAAAATGTATAACACTTAATATTTATTAACAAACATGGAACGCCCCTATAAAAAATGATGCGCGTTTCTTGTCTAACTCATTGTCTCGTATGGAAAATATGTTTATTTAACAGAAAAATATTAAGTGTTATGCATCTTTGCAATTGGGATTATAACTGCTTTAAAAAACTGCAATAAACAATTGAGTGCCGTATTTAAAACAGTAAAGTTGATGGTGGTTTAACGCAAACGAAACGTCGTACGAAAAATCTTTCAACGCTGTTTTGTAGAGCTTAAAAAGTGGCCATGAGAAAGTGTCTTTTGTTTTTCCCTTTTTCCATATCTCTTTAAATAACGACAGAAAAAAATAAAAACGAAATCGGAAAATTTCGTTTTTTTCCGGATATCTCCGGAAGTACTCGGAATTTTACAACTTTCTAAACGGCATGTTGTTAGGGACCTAAAAGCGCAACTTTGCAATAATTTAATCGACTTCGTATCTCTTACGGTTTCCGAGATCCCCATTCAGGCACTCGAATCTGTGGCACCCTGTATATATTTATATATATATATATATATATATATATATATATATATATATATATATATATATATATATATATATATATATATATATATATATATATATATATATATATATATATATATATATTTTGTTTTAGAGATATAAAAAAATTGTAGCACAACTTAAAATAAATTATAATTAAACTAAAAAATGAAATGTTGGTATTTATTTTATGAAATAAAGTATTCAATAAGTATTTATGGGTAACTGTGATAAAACATTGATTTAAAAGTCAATTAAGACAGTCAAAAACTAAAACTAACATTGGGGTCCTATTTAATCATGAAAGTTAATAACGAATTATTTTTAAAGTTTCTTCTTAGTTAATGCCAGGAGACAATAATTTGGTCATGTGGGACTTAAGTACCAAAATCCATAAAATAAAAAAAGAACATCAAAATTTATTTTACTTGAGGTTTTTACTTAACCTAACTATTAGGCTTGCTAAATTACCATCCAATTTTACACCACTCGGATGCTTCATTCACAAAATTCATGATTTTCCGCAACAAAATATGTATATAAATTATGTCATTTCTAAAAGCACCTCTTTGAGCTCACACCTTTACTAGAAAAAAAAAGATTTAGCAAGAAAGGACCGCAGAGTTTATAAAAGAACGTGCTTAGATTTACCCTGTTCTGTCTATAAAAAATAAGAAGAACAACTAAGGATGTAAAAGGGTGAATCGAATTTAGGAACGTAGTATTTTACATTGTTCGAAATCTCCATGGTAATACTTTAATTTGGTACATCCTGTACAGAGTCGTTTGGATTATACTGACGACCCGTATATGCTTGCAACGAACATTAAAAAAACATTTCGTACTTTTTATTGTGTATCTACTTTATTTTTATAGATACAATTCATCTGTTATATTTAAATAATATTTGGGATATTACTGGTTTTTTATTAAGTTTTGTCGTTCGATAGGAGAGGGCACTATTAGATTATTCATTTTATTTTTTAATATTATTACTTTTTTATGAATTCGTGTAAAGTGCATGTACATCTGTCAACTCAACATTTACTTTTTGCCGCCCATAGCCTAATATATTTTTGCCGCCCTAATATGTCAATATTTTTTTAGATATCAGAAGGAAAAATTTAGCATTAAAAGAATGTAAACTACATTAGTATTTTTTACAAAAATGAAGTGAATTTGGCCGGATTCTTTTTTTTTTCTATTTGTTAAGTATATATTTTTTTATTAATTTACGATTACATTTTTTTTAAATTAATCGTAAATTTGCCGCCCATAATGTTTGCCGCCCTATGCTTGAGCCTACTCAGCCTTTGGGTAAATCCACCCCTGCAACACAATCGTATATTTATAGCTCTTTAAAGTTGACGTGTCACAATTATGATTTTAAAATGGAACAAGTTAAAGATCCTACAGTCATCAGTCATCACTGTTATTTTTGGAAGTTGTAGCACAAAAATAAATTCATGAAAAACCGTTAAAAGTGTATAAGGACTCTTTACCTTTAATTTATAACAGTGGAAAGTGGTCATACAAGTCTTGACGATATACGTGAAGTACATCAATACTATAAGTCGTAGCAAAAATACAGGATATGGTTTAAAAAGATAATCAAATAACCAAAAGAGATTTAGTAGAAGCCCTAGGGATTTTACAAGGTAGTGCGGGCAAGATTTGGTTGGGATTCTGGGTGTCAAAAAGATGTGTTCAGGGGAACAAAAATGGACTTAAATACGTCTTTCTCCGCACGTTTGAAGCGTTTAAGAAATAATAAAAAAATTGGGTACGCATCACTATAAATAAGACTTGGGTCTCATTCATAGTGAGAGGCTGAAAGTGGTATGAACTCAATACTTTGGCTTTCCAGCATGTAAGGGTCCGGAAATAGGCCAAGACGTGTGTTTGTTCAAAGATTATCTTTAAATTGATAGCAGAGGCGCAGCTACGGGGGGCAGGCATTGCTAGAATTAACCTCCCCCCCCAAAGATACCTACTCAAAAATTATGGAACATTTTTTATCCAAAGTAGCAAGAATAAGCCTTACGTCTTACAAAAAAAAACAATAATTTAAAATTATGAAATTATCAAATCCTATTTGCCGTACTAAAAAAATGAAGGGATTTGCAGCTACATAATTGTCCTGATTAAAGGTAAATCGCAAAAGTCGAATCGAAGCACTACAAGCAATATTATTACTTTGTCGATAGTCATTGCTACACACTACCACCTGTACTTGCGAGAGGTCTTTTTCTACAATAAAGATACTACGTCACTGTCCACTGTCCAGACAAAGTATCTTATGCGACATTTTTATAATTTCACAGCAAATGGAGAAAACTACGTGCTTACAATACTACTACTACGTTAATTGTTACCTGTTGCCCGTTTTAGACACAAAAAAATATATATTATATATTATAGATATTTTAATAACTTTGAAATGGTTAGGCTAATCAGGAAAAGATACTTATTTTGATCATTTTAGAGCTTAAGATGTTTTACGAGTCAGAGGTACATACGATGTAATATTCTGAATAAATTTTAAACTGTTTTAAAATTTTCTGGAGCTAACAATGTTAATTTATTTAACGCTCCTCGCCGCAATAATTTTAATGTCGTCAAAAACGCATTTTCAAAATATTGGCGCTTACGATCTTTTGATTGTACTGAGACTACTAAAGGATTTATGTGAGAAATTCGACTGGTGAGAAACGCTTAAATGGATTGGCCTTAATGTCTCTACATCCAGAAATATTGGAAGCGTGGATGAAGTTTCAGGCCAATTTGCCAACAATAATTATATCCAACGTTAAAATTAATTAAGCTTTTTTAAATTATGTTCCTTTTTGCCTTTGTATATGCTATTTTTCTTCATAACCTCCCCCCATCCTCCAAACGTGATCCTGGTTGCACGATTGACTGGTAGAACAATACATTTAGATTATTATCGTAATCCTTTGAACTAGCTGGTTATAAAAATTCGTAAAAGAAGTTGTGGTTTAAAAAAAAATCATTTTTAAATCATTTTTTATCTAGACAATGCATCCATTTACAGCTTAAAGAACTATCGCAAAAATCGGCAACTTAAAGTACGAACTTCTACCTTAGTCGCCAGATACCTAGATACCCAGCTTCCTCTGACTTTTGGCTGTTCTCTCATCTCAAAGAATTTAATGCGAACGAAAAATAATACCGTGGAAGCATATTTCGACAGTCTTCTAAATTCTTACTTAACCACTAGAATATCATAACAATAGCTGCGTTTTAGTTTAGGATTATACTCGAGATCATACAGGGTGTCCGGAAAATGTGGGAAATCTTCCGGATATAAAATAAACACGTAAAAAAATACTAAAAGTTCATAAAAACGTTTTCCGTAGAGACCTCCTTTTGAGAGATATTTGCTCCCAAAGGGCTCCAATAAAATAAAGTTTTTGAGACATAATTATTAAACCCCAGGAATATTCAAATTTTGTTTTAATAACATGTAATACCAAGTAAGATTCTTTAAATTACTATGACAGGAAGTGTGAAAGTGAGTTACTCACAGCTGCAGGGACGGACTAGCTGTAACACTTATGACCCCCCTTTTTACGCTCTGTATTGATAAGAACTTTGAACAACGTCTTACAAACCTTTAACTATTGATTAAAAATGAAATACTCTTCATTTATGAGGAACCGTTTTCGAAAAAATAGACGACTGCCACAATAATCCCAGCATAGTTCCTTATTCGATCAGAATGAAACATGTAGAAGTTCCTTCCTACTATCGGCCAGATGGCAATATTTCAAGGTTTTCAGGTGTCTCCTCAGATAAAAATCCAACGGCGCGGCGTTAGGTCAGGAGATCGAAGGGGTCAGTTAATATGTTCTCCTTTACCTATCCAACGGTTTGAATAGACGAAATTCAGGTGTGTCGCACAGCAACGCTGACATAAGGCGGTGCCCCACCGTGTATGTTGTACATGTTTTGGCTTTTGGCGGGTTTCAAGTAATAAGTGCTCTACTTATCGTAAAAATCGCTCTGAAGGAACTCCGAATCAAGTTGTCCAATGTCCACCATGTTTACCAATGGTCCAATCAAAAAATTGCCAATAATTCCCGCCCAGACAATAATTGATTGGAACTGATGTTGATAATGTGAAACAATAGTTGCACGATGATTTTTATCAGCCCATACATGCGAGTTGTGTAAATTCACGATACCATTTTTAGTAAACCCTGCTTCATCCGTAAAAAGAATAGTTTTAATAAAGTTTACATTATTTCTTTGCTAATCCAATAGCCAATTTGTAAACTGCATTCTACGGGGAAAATCTTCAGGAAGCAGTTCATGCTTTTTTTTGCAAATGATAAGGATTTAATAGCTGTTATTAAAGAACTTTATGTACTTTTTTGACGTACTGAACTGCTCTAATAATTTTTGAGTGCTCGTTGAAGGAGTGGGTTCTACAGCATTTAAAACATTTTCCTCTAATTACGGCTCTACTTCCCGGAGCAGCAACAGCACTTCTTTTTCCAAAATTTCCTTAAATTATAAAAAAAAATAGTAATACTACTTTATTAAATGGAATCAACTATCATTTTCTCTTAGACGTTGGTCAACTCGTTGAAATGTTTTCTGATGTGGAATATGATTAGGTTATCATATGTTCCATATTTAGAATTATATTTCGGCGTCCATTCCTCAATATCACATAATTATAACCAAGTAGTACGTGCAATTCCAGCTTCAGCCCACCAAGTTTAAAGAAAATAAGTCCGGTCCTGCCTCCTCACTCACCATCACGGCGGCGCCACCCCGCCGATACCGGTGACATGTCATTGTGCTTTTGGTGCTTCGCCAATACCTCCTATACAAGAAAAGGCCTCGGTGCTTTGCGCGTGACGTCATCACATCTAGGCCTAAAATATTTAGCAGGAATAGGAATTATTATGTTCAAGTTTGTTATATTATGTAAATTTTTATAATGTTATTAAGGGTTTCCTGTTTAAACGGGGCTGCCAGAACGTGAACTGAACCCTTAGCCGCACCCCATTCGATTTTTTTCGGGAAAACGAAATTTCAAAGCAAAAACCCGATATTCCTATACACGTAATATCGCAGATTTTAGCGTCATTATCGGTATAGTGTCACGAATGGGGTTTACTGTCATAATTGAGGTTTACTGTCATAATTGGGGTTTACTGTCATAATTGGGGTTTACTGTCATAATTGGGGTTTACTGTCATAGTTGGAGTTTAATCATACTTCTTATCTAGGTGCTCTTTAAAAATAAGAAAGAGGGCTACGAGACTATTTACTAAAGGTTTGTAGTTTTCTTTTCCTAGTTTTACTCAGTTGATTATGATTATTTTTAGAGCAATAATTTTTAAGAAATGTGTTAGAAATGCTACTGAGAAAAATTTTTGTATTATCAAATTTTATATGCTCTTTGCATTTCTCAAAAGGAGTTAAAAGTTCATGTTTACATAGATACTTTAAGAGCAATTGAGAGAGAAACACTTTTTATTGTAAATATCCAAAAAAGTGTCTTCAAATTCATCATTTAGTTTTTTAAATATAATGTAAGATACCAACACCATATTTACTACTTTTTCACGAGGATATAAAAGACGCCCCCGACTTAAAGATTGTATAAGATTGTAAGAATCTTCTACAATGCAAGGTTCATTTAATGTTAGATTATCCTTGCAAAACTCACAGTTGATTTTTTTTAAAACAATGTAGCAGCAGTATCCACCCAAATAAGTTATAACTGGCATTTCAGATCTGACAGCTTCACAGTCCGAGTCTTGAATAACAAGTTTGGATAACAAACTATCAATCTGGTCAGCATAACTTAAAGAGGTATCTACTTGGGATTCGCTGAGGGTGTCATAATCTGATTGAAAGAATTCATTTATATTAATATTTCCATAATGTCTAGATTTTAGTGACAGTACAGATTGAATTCTGAGCCTTTTTTCTAAGCTAAGCTAGCTAATTGCCTGTACTTTCCAAAACGCCCTTCCAATGGATCTGTTTGAAATTTGCCTAGTAATACATAATTCATATCTAATTCTGTTAAACAATATTTAGTAACTTCAAGAAGTCCAGTGATGGTGTGACTTAATGCAGTGTGTGTCTGCCGAGTTAAGTTATTTGGAAAATTAGATGTTTTCCAAGTATCTAACCAATTTTGCATTTGATTTAAGAAATAAAATTTAGGATCCTTATTGGGCTCAGCTAGTATTGATTTGGTGAAAGGTTCCTGGTACTTATCTAATAAATGTTTTCCTTTAAGGGAGTTTTAACGTTAACGATTTTCCACCATGTCCATATAATGCTAATAAAGTCTGCTGTGTCTTGTGAATAAGATAAATTATTAAAAGGGCCTTTTAGAGCCTCGATAATAAAAGGATTAAATATTTTAAGGGATAATTTGACATTTTGTCTTTCTATAGATGATGGATATAAAGCCTTTAAGCTAAGTGAATAGCCATGCTTTAGTAATTTGTCTCTTTCCAATTCATGCAGTTTCTTGACAGTAGAAAAGGCGGCACATTTTTTTTTACCTGTCTCAAAATCAGGATATGAAAACTCTTTCATCGGGTTTCGAATTAAGCCAGTTATTAAAAATACATTTTAATAAATGTACCGTGTCAAAAAGGTAAAATAGTGGTCTTTCTGGGTCTATAGGATGTGGAAAAACTATGTTAAGTTCATTTAAGTCTGAAAACTTACTCATTGCTTTACTATTTATTGCATTATTGTCACTAATTGTACAAAATACTAGGTATCCAATTTCTTCTAAATTTTCTATTATAGTTTTAATAAACTGATATAACATTTCCGAGTTTACTGTGGACACAGGACATATATGAATAACTTCTTTAAGACTTGAGCAAGGACTAGTTATCATGAATGCTACTGCGGATGATGCTACACTATTATTATTTACTGCTGTACCTACAGTATTACCTGCTTTATAATCCAAATAGGGTTCAATATGAATTTCATCAAAAGTAATATAACATTTTTCTCTTTATCTGTTAAATAATGGAAAATGTTGCGAGCATAGGTTAAAAAGAACTTTCTTTCATCAATATGGGGATCTGTTAAAAATGTATTACAAATATTTTTTACTGTGTCGGGATGAGGTAAGATAATCGGAGCATGGCTACGTAAATATTTATAAGCATGGGGACTTATAGTAAACAAAATTGAACATAAAACCATGGTACTAGGTGAATATCTATATCTTTCCTTTGGTAAACATAACAACCTTAACTGTTCTGACACAAATTTTAGATTTTGAGTTTGTTCATCAGACCCATTTAAATTTGAAAGAATATTTATAACAAAATTTAGGATCTTTTTGTTGTCAGATTGGGGCTTGGTTTGGTATGAATTAGACTCATGATCTGGTATCGAACTGGGTATGCTACTCGAAGGCTCGGTAGAGTTCTCGGTACTAGGACCTAAGGGAACTGACATCATTGTATTATCAATTGCATCAATAACATTTCCTAAATCATCCAAATGCTCAATTTTAAAAGGAGACTTTAAATTAGTTATTGAAACACACACAGACTGGCCATATAAATATGTCTCTAAGTTTAAGTTCATATGAATTACAATTGCCCAAGTTATTATAGGACCAGGAAAAAAATCAAATTTAAATAATGTTACATTATCTGAATTTACTACTGAAAACCACCCATCCTTAACACTATAATGTTTAAACAGCCCTAAAATCCATCGAAATCATTAAAACATGTAGCATCTTTATGAGCGTTAAATTCTTTTTTACTTTGTTCTAATGCTTGAAAAAGATGTAACTCATCAAGCTCTTTAAACTTTTCATCCTTACTTTTCCGAGTTGTTGTGTTTTTGAAAAATAGGAAGGGCAATTTGGGAAAATAGTAGGAACAGAATTATCTCTCAATCGAGGCTTCTTTAAATTTACTGTGATAATATTACCTGTTTTTGGATCCTGCTCTGAAATAATCCAAATAATACTACCTGTAGTAAAATGTAATTCACACACTTTAGTGTTTTTATTTGGGACTAAATCGTCTCGCGGAATTGATTGCAACCATTTTTTTTTTAGCTCGCTGTCGTTGGGAAAACCAAAGACATGAACTTTTGGCCCATTAGTGTAATTACCACGGCAACCCGGAGCACAGCACTTATACGGCATATTCACAAAAAATACTCGAACTTTTAAACCCGCAAATAGGTAAACAGAAAACTGATTTAATCTTAAAAATAAACGAGATAAGACAAAAGCAAAACTTAAACTCACGTTAAACTAAAGTTAGGTTAGTACCCATCAGCGTTGTGCTTTCGACATAAAGCAAATGTACTAAAATTGCTCCCAAAAATGTACTAGATTGTACTAGATTACATTTTTTTCAATTTTTAGGATTGGCTTTGAGTGCTGTTGGGTTTCATTGATTAAACAAGATTTTTATGAAAATGTAATAGATTATTCGGATTTTAGCTATTGTAGTAATAGCGTAATAGTCAGTGTCTAATTGTAATAGATCTAGTACAATTTTAATAGCAAGCACAATCCTCGCGATGAGATTGTCAATAACACGCTCAGCGACAATTTCATACATTTTATATGGAAAAATCATCCGGCCTAGATGTGATGACGTCACGCGTAATTTATTTGGAGCCCCGAGGCCTTTTCTTGTATAGGAGGTATTGGCTTCGCCCGCTACGTAGTGCCGACGTTCGTTTTGTAAATTTTTTATTTGACCAGTAATTAAAATTACTATTTGAACTACTTATCAGGTTTGCAGATAATTTGCCGCACTGTAAGTATATTATTTAATTAATTTATTAGTTATTCCGTAGCCTTTTAGGATGGGAAGAAAGAGGGATGCGAAAAGAAAGCGAGATTCCTCGGATTCTGAGGATTCTATGCCAAGGAAATCCAAATATAAGAAGGCAAAGGTAAATCTTGAAGATTTACAACGCCGATTAAACAGTTTAGAGGAGAGAGAAAGAGTTCGAAACCGTGCTTGTAGCCGGGATTGTTCTGTTTATCGATCGACAAACTCCGTTGACATTGTACGTCGACATTTGAGTCGCTCAAGGTCTAGAACATCGTCAAACCACCGCCGAAGTCGACAGCGCCGCAACAGCAGTCGCTCCCGCCACCGATACGGTCGCAACTCCTCTGTTGAACGGAGGGAAAGAGACCGCGCTACTTCGGTTGTATCAACTGAACCTGGCGCGTGTAATCTTGCTTCTCGGGCCGACAGGGCCGGCTCTAGGATTGAATCTCTGGAGCATAATGAAACTTTTTCTGAGGCTTGTAGCCCAGAAGCAATTTTGGATTTAGGGACAGATGATGTTCATTTATCTGGGGATGGTAATAAGGATCTTGGAGATTCAATATCAATTCATAATGAAATTGAAATACCTGAAGAATTTATCGATATTTTAGGGAAAAATCCTGATCAACCAACCAATGTAGGTTTTGAGTTACATTCAGAATTGATACCTAGATGGCGTAATATTTTACAAAAGGGCATGCCAAAAGAAGAGTCTATATCTCTTCTTCAGAAATTTGAAGTTCCTTCAAATTTACAAGAGTTGTCCCCGCCTAAACTCAACCCTGAAGTAATGGCCATTGTAAAAAAGAACAATTTGGTTAAAACTCGAGATTTCTCTCAAACAGAAGTCCAAAATCAGCTGGGTAAGGGAATTTCTGTTATAGGAAAATCAATAACTAGAATTTTGAATGACCCTCAATTTAATCCAAATAATTTTAAAAAAGATTTGCTTAAAGATTTAAGCGACGCGGCGAAAATTTTAACAAATCTTTTTCATAGAATTTCAACTTCTCGCAAGAATGGTATTTTGCCTTTACTAAATGATAATGTAAAAGAAGTTGCTGATAAATCTAATCCAACTGAGTTTCTGTTTGGAAATGATTTAACTGAAAAAGTTAAAACAATAAAAAATTTGGAAAGCATTGGTAAGGATCTAAAAAGTTCCGCATCTACAAGTCACCAACCCAGACCTCAAAAAAGGGAGGGGGAAAATACTTACTACAGGAATCCTGGAGCAAAAAACTTTCGTCGCCCTGTCCGTCGTTCGGGCGAGACAGGGCCAAACAGGAGATTTGCTCATATCCCGAAAAATCGGGATACTCGAAAGGACTACCCTCATCCATACAGTCGCAAGGAGCAACAGAGGAGGCGGGATTAGAAGGAAATAAACAGGTAGGTTTACAATATTATGCGGGTCGCCTGCAACATTTTTATAAACAATGGGCCGACATTACTTCTAATTTTGTGGTATTGAACTGTATTCAAGGATACAAAATTCCATTTACCAGAACCCCATTTCAGAAAGTACCTCTTAATTCCCAAATATTTTCTGATTCTGAAAATCAGCTTTTGAAAATTGAAATTTCCAATCTACTACTAAAAGGGTCTATTACACAATGTGCTCCAAGTAAAAATGGATTTATATCAAAAATTTTTCTTGCGGATAAGGCAAATGGTGACAAGCGTTTTATACTAAACCTTAAACAGTTAAATACATTTTTGGAACCTCCCCATTTTAAAATGGAGGACATCAGAACAGTTATTAGGTTAATACAACATAATAATTTTATGGCATCAATCGACCTGAAGGATGCCTACTATTTAATGCCAATTCATAGAGAATACAAAAAGTACTTACGTTTCAAATATGATAACAAAATATATGAGTTTAACTGCTTGCCTTTTGGTCTCTCGACAGCTCCCTATGCCTTTACAAAACTTATGCGCCCGGTTGTTGAACAACTGCGTATTTGTGGCGTCACATGTGTAAATTACCTAGATGACTTTCTAATTATAGGTCATTCAGAAAGCGAGTGCTTTAAAAATGTTCAAAAAACTGTTATTTTACTAGAAAAATTGGGGTTTTTGATTAACTGTCAAAAGAGTAAGCTTATTCCTTCCACAAGTTGTAAGTTCCTTGGGTTTGTTTTCAACTCTAGGTCACTGATCATCGAACTGCCATTGGAAAAAAGGGATCGTATATTAAAATGGCTAATTACACTTATTGCCATGACACGATGCAGAATAAAATTATTTGCTCAATTTTTGGGTACCTTAATTTCGATTTGTCCCGCTATAAAATACGGCTGGATGTATACGAAACGGTTCGAAAGAGCCAAATTTCTAGCTCTTAGAAGTTATCAGGGAGATTACAATGGCTTTCTTAATATCTCAGCAGGAATGCGCGAAGATATGCATTGGTGGCAGGAACACATAAAGCACTCTTTTAATGAGTTAAAAAGGGACACTTATCAATTGGAAATCTATACGGATGCCAGTTTAACTGGATGGGGAGCATACTGTCAAGGAGAGAGCACTAATGGCTGGTGGACAAAAGCTGACAATCACCATCATATTAATATTTTGGAACTTAAGGCAATACAGTTAGCATTGAAATGTTTTGCTAAACATTTAAAAAATGTTAATATTTTGGTAAGAACTGATAATACCACTGCACTAGCCTGTGTAAATAAAATGGGTAGTATTCAGCACATCACCCTAAATAATTTAACACGGGATATTTGGCGCTATTGTGAAATCAGAAATATTTCGATCTTTGCGTCTTATGTTCGGTCGAGTGATAACACTAAGGCCGATGAAGCCTCTAGAATACAGCGTTCAGATACGGAATGGTCTTTAAATCAACATGTATTTAAAACCATTACTGATGAATTTGGTGTCCCCACTATTGATATGTTTGCGTCTTTTCTTAATCATAAATGTAGGGACTACGTTTCCTGGTTCAGGGATCCAAAGGCAAAAGCCGTGGATGCTTTTACTTTAAATTGGAGGAACTACAATTTTTATGCTTTTCCGCCGTTTGCCTTAATTTTGCGAACTTTACAAAAAATTATTAACAATAAAGCTACCGGAATTGTAGTGGTGCCTTTTTGGCAAACACAGTCATGGTACCCATTGTTCACAAAAATGTTAGTGGGGAATCCGTTATTTTTTGGCCCAGACGATAACCTATTATCTTGTCCTTACAGCAATCGAAGACACCCATTGAAAACAAGACTTATCCTGGCTGCCGCCTGTTTATCAGGGAAGCATTTAGGTTAAAAAACATACCAGATGAAGCAATAGAAACGATGGAAAACTCGCTGGCTGATTCAACAATTAAACAATATAACGTTACGTTCAAACTTTGGTGGGAATTTTGCCGGACAAAACATATATCCCCATTTAGTGGCACTGTGTCTCATATTTTGACTTTCTTTCAATGCTTATTAGATTCCACAAATAATATTTATGGTAGTTTTAACTCCCACAGAGCTGCTATATCTTTAATATCATCTATTAATATAGGTAAAAACCCGCTAATCAAACGATTTTTAAAAGGAGTTTTTCGTAAAAGGCCACCCAAACCAAAATATCATTCTATTTGGGATCCTCAACAGGTGTTGAACTTTTTAAATTCACCAAATACTGACAATCTCAAAGCTTTGTCCTTTAAGTTAGCAACTTTATTGGCGTTGGCCACTGGCCAGAGGATTCAAACGCTGTCGTTAATCAAATGCTCAAATATCATCAAAACTAATACGGGTATAAAAATATTAGTTCCCGGGTTAATAAAAACCTCTGCTCCCAAGAGTTTTCAACCCTGTTTAACTTTGCCTTATTTTCCACAAAAGCCTTATCTGTGTGTTACTTCACTGATAATGGAATATCTGGAAAAAACCAACCATATTCGTCCAAAGGAGTGTGATGATTTTTGGCTAACTTGTAAAAAACCTCATAGACCCGCGTCGAAACAAACACTAAGCCGATGGATCAAAGATACCCTTAAGTCCGCGGGTGTGGATACCTCTGTGTTTTCAACACATTCAACTAGACACGCATCGACGTCATCTGCGTTACGGAGAGGTCTCAGCTACGAAGCCATCCGAACTTCGGCGGGATGGTCCAAGGAATCATCTGTATTTGCCGAATTTTATAACAGGCCGCTTGCTAATACCGATGGCCTTCTTCCGACAGTATTTAGCGACCTAAACGATATTGAGGAACAGTAACTTTAATGTTAATGTGTAGATGAATGTTTTACATTACACAGATTCTTTGAACATCTACTTGGTTATAATTATGTGATATTGAGGAATGGACGCCGAAATATAATTATTGAATCAAATGAACTTACCTGAAGTTCGATTCTAATTATATGAGGCGTCCATTCCGAAAATATCACAACCTCCTCCCCAAAACCCCAGTAAATGATAAAACATTCATTCCTTTAAACTCAATGACATGTCACCGGTATCGGCGGGGTGGCGCCGCCGTGATGGTGAGTGAGGAGGCAGGACCGGACTTATTTTCTTTAAACTTGGTGGGCTGAAGCTGGAATTGCACGTACTACTTGGTTATAATTATGTGATATTTTCGGAATGGACGCCTCATATAATTAGAATCGAACTTCAGGTAAGTTCATTTGATTCAATAATTATTGCACAATTAAATTCACCATGAAATTCAAAAATTAGTAAATTAATATCGAAGTAAAGAATCAATGTGTCAGCGATGTAAAAGTTGTCAAGTTCTAAAATGCAAATTAGTTATTTCTTTCGTACCTAGTAACGTTTGCAAATACAATATTACTTTTTTTGGTGCCGATAAAATAAAACGCACATTTTTTGCAAACCTAGGTCGAACTGGTGGTTCAATAATTATGTCTAAAAAACTTGATTTCAATGGAGCTTTTTGGGAGCCAATATCTTCGAAAAGGAGGCGTATACGAAAAAAGTTTATATGAACTTGTAGTAGTCTTTTTACGTGTTTTTTTTTTCATATTTTTCCGGTTACCCCGTATAATAAGATGTATCTTACAAAAAATCGTTTTTTTATCCGAGGTTAATAAGATGAATTTCATACAATTAAACCGTCTTTTTCTTATCGAACGAAAAAACTGATTTTTTGCTTTCATAAACTAAATATTGTAAATTTTTTACTACATTTTTAATGCTTACGACAGTAGTTACAAAAAAGTTACTTGTAGTTTTATTTTTGATTTCAAAAGGTATATAATCGTTTTAAAATTAAAAATGAAACAACAAGTAATTTTTTTGTAACTACAGTCGTAAGCATTAAAAATGTAGTACGAAATACACCCTATTATACAGGGTTAATAAGAAGTAGTTCAACAATAAAATCGTGTTTTTCCAATCGAACGAACAAACTTATTGATTTTTAATTTTATAAAATAAATTTTGCAACTTTTTTACTATCTTTTAAATGCTAATAACTGTAGTTACAGAAAAATTAACTGTAATTTCTTTTTTGACTTTAAATTGTTTTTCGTCGCAATTTTAACCAGAGGAAATACCCAAATTTATATATGAACATCGTATCGCATCGTGTAATAACCATCATCAAATAAAATAAATAATCTTTTAACACATGTTCAACGACAAAAACTAATTTATTTATTGTTAGAATATTAGAACTGGTTAAAAGTTAAAACATCATGTTTAATATCTTGGTAATTTTAAAAGATAATTAATAGATACATATACATTGACGACTTATTAAAATTCATAGTTATGGTAATGATTAGGCATAACCAAATATTGACTGAGTCAATATACATATGTATTATACAGTTAATTTATAATGTTTTCCTGAGGTGTGGTGGATAAAATAATACTTTTACCTAAGCTATTAATTATGTCTTAAACACTTTTACCCATCACAAATTTGTTTTGGTACTAGACCTTAAAATTAGAGTTATCACTGCAGGTTTTCAGTTTTTTCCACTGTAAAAAAATACTTTCACACGTCAACTTTAAACAACTGTAAACATAGGAATAAATTGACAGGAGCCCGATTGTGTGAGCAATTTTTTTGACATTCCTTTTTATTATCTCTTTCGAAATAGTGACAAACGTATGAGTTACCTTTAAAAGCAACAAGGACATGTGATTCTTATTTTGACTTTCCCTTTGCTTATATTTTCACAAAATCCCAGCTCTGATCTACTTATGTTCTGGTTACCAATTTTTTAAAAAATAAAACGACGGCCTTAATGGCACCATCTCTATCCCAACGAAAAAATTACTTAAAACCATATAGAAAAAAATATTTAATTGTCACATAAATTTTATCTAAAAAGGTTTAAAGTATGCACGATATGAAATAGATGTTTTTTATTTACGTCAGTAGCAATTATCTACGAATCAAAATACCCCAAAACGACTTTGTACAGGTTGCACCTTTGAGCATATACCTAGAGGCAGCCTTTCTCTCCCGCTCCACGTACCTGATTGGTCGACGGGAAGGGTTATATCCCCGTTCTGCGTACTGCTTGCTGAGCGAGGTACATGCCTCTCCCCTCTGACCAATCAGGCATATGAAGCGAGAGAGAAAGGTTATGCTGTCATTTTTTTACCTAACGTACCGTGTGTGCCTTTTTTCTTTCTCTCTCACACACTTGTTTGCTCGGCCGAGCGGCAAGGCTGCCTCTGGTAGGTATATGGTTGAAGAGTTGCATAAAATATGAGCATTACCATTGGAGTTTTTTAGTTCAATTTTTAAGTGGCTATTGATTGCTATTTTAAAGATAGTAATATGTTCCTTTAGCAGTATCAAAAATAAAGAAAAATTAATATTTCATTTATTTAAACAATTTTGTCCACCCAACGAAAGTTTACCAAGACAATCGGATAGACCGACAAAAATGGGGTCCCAAAACATTATGGTATGCAAAAATTTATAGAAGAAGAAATTAAATTTAAAAAGAAATGTTTTAAAATTTAAAACCATGAATATTTAAACGGTTAATTAAGCATTGAGAGATATACTTATGTCTTTTTAAATTAAATTATGTATATGAATTTTCCAATAACTGTACGCTTTAAAACATCTGGGTTATTACTATGTATAAGATATATGATAAATTAATAACAACCGACTTAGTAATTATAGAACCATATATTTTAATTGTGCGCTTCTCATTTTACTTTTTAAGGAAAGAGCTACAGATATATAGTGTCATTAACCAATAATTAATATTGTGTTAATATGTACTTGGTAAAGAAATACGGGATGATCCAAAACTTAATAGTCACCCAAACAAGTTGACTAAACTTTTTTAAACGTTATTTTCTTTATTAAGCCGTTTTTAGATTTTTTTAAAGTTATGTTTGCTGTTATCGAATAAATTATTCAGATTCAGCTATTTTGCCCAACTATGTAGAAAGGCAGTATCTATGAGAAAATGAAAAAATGACTTTTTGGTATCTTTGCATACCTAGCAGTGTTTTACACCTATTTACACTTTAAAAAAGCAGTATATTTATGTAAAATATTATCAAAAATCACTTACTGCTCTTACGAAATTATAACAAAATAAAATGCATAAGAGAAGCTTGTTCAAATATCATCATGTCGTGTTTGCATACAAAGGGGGGGGGTGCGTACAGGAGTAAAGGTGTTACACATTTGGGGAAAAGACCGTTATCAGTAATATAACCGCCTTTTTAACCACGTATTATCGAACCCCTAAAAACCTAAATCCACGACCAGAACTATCCAAAATTAAGGTAGCACGTGTAGTTTTTTTCTAACCTCAAAAGAACAGAATATGAATTAATATTTTTAAATCTTCGCGGATCTTGTCCGAATTTCGTATAGGGTTTTCTTTCGGTCGCTTATTACGAATGTGAAGTCAGATTTGAAAAATGAAAAAAAAAAGATGGCCGAAGTATTTTTTAAGATGGCAAATAAATTTTTCAAAAATCAACGGACTTAAACCAAATTTCGTATGAGATGGTGGAATTTAAAACATTTATGATGGCAGATCCAATATGGTGGTTAAAATAAGCTAAAACAACCGTTTGACCAATTTGATACATGCCAGTTTACAAATTTAAAGTTAGTATTTAAAATTGAGAAGAGGGGCGGGCCCAACATAATAAACAAAGTTTTAGTTAGCCAACTCCACTTCTAAAAAATTAACACAATGAAACCGGAATCAATTTTTAGTTTTAGTTCCTTCGATAGTGCTTCTTAGATTGTTTATTGTGATTTTGAAATTTAAATTTACCTTAATTCACATATGGCAAATTTGTCTTCAGTCGGTTGGTTTTCCTTCTTTGATCCACAATATTTGATGAACCATCATGAAAACCATCTCATATGAAATTTGGCTTAAATTCATTGTTTTTCGAGAAAATTATTTGCATTTTGAAAAACACATCAGTCATTTTGAATTTGCCATCCTGAATTTTCAGAATCGGACTTCAGATTCGAAATCAGTTACCAAAAAACCCTATACGAAATTTTGTGAGGTTGACAAAAAACCAAACGTGCCACCTTCATTCTGGTCGTGGATTTGGATTCATCATTTTTTTATGTAAGGATGTAAAGTTGGATGTAAAAAATCCAGTGTTTTTTAGTTAATTTTTATAAGTTTTATCATTTTTCAGAAGTTTTTTGAGAAAATAATGGTGACATGTTGAGGAGGCAAAATTACTACGGAAAACATATGTCTCGTGAAAAGTATAACCAACTTATTTTGGTGTGACTGTGAAATTAGTGGTTAAAAAGGCATATATATCACTGATGCGGCCTATCCGCCAAATTTTCACCACCTTTACCTCCACCTACCGGTTGGCTTTTTGGGATTTTGTTTAGCTAATTATACTAGACACATTTGTAAGCATATCATCAATGGCGGCTTTACCTAAAAAAATTAGCCACACCTTTTATAGCTAACCCCCCTGACGCGGGATCGTAACTATAAGCATTGAATGAACACACTTCAATGGAGAAATCCATATTACCGATGACTGCTAAATCTCAGTTCTATCTCTTGGACTATAAGGGTGTTGCTGCATAAAAGTTCTTAGATTAAAGTGATAGAGTTGATTTATTAGCGATTCCTTTCGTTATAATAAATTCAAATTTAAATGACCTATGCTTACGGGCTTGACGATTGAAATCTCATAAATTAAATGAACCAAGAAATCAACCAGTGCCGCCATCTTTTTCAATCTTCAATACTATATAGAAACATAGTTTTTTGTTTACTTTGCAAAAACTACCAATTTCACTGATATATGATCGTATAAACTGATAACTACCTGATTTCACATTTAAGAAGAACTGGTCTGTTCATATAAGGATTGTTCTCGGAAACAGCCTACAAATTCCTTTCTCATCTTATCCACTTATACATCTTTTTGCTGCGCTGCCAATTGCATTTAATTTGCATTTCATGTAGACTCGTAATTATAGTTATGACCCAGTTTTTTACTTACTAATTAAGTAAAGCTATGATGGGAAAGTACAGGGTATTCAAAAAATGCACTGTCAAATTTCAGGAGGCGGTTTATCATTGAAAAATATTTAAAAAGTTTCTATAAATATGGATTTAACAATGTAAAGTTTCTTAGATACAGATTGTTAGCAATTCATTGAAAGTCTTTGGACCCCATAAAAAAACTTAAAAAAATAAATTTCAATTTGAGACTAGGGTTAACAAAATACCTGATAAAAAAGTTAAACAACAAATTTCAATTTATAACACTGTGGTTCAGTGCTATCTACAGCAAACGCTGAAAATATCCTCCTTTCATTTCCACACATCTTCTTAATTCTGGGAAAATTTTGAGGCCTATTTCTAATTGTATCACAAGCAGTTATTATTCTATTATGAAGGTCTTTTATGTTTCTATTAGTGTCGCATAAACAATCTATTTAACCTGCCCCACAGATAAAAATCCAGCGAATTTAAATCGAGGATACAAGGTGGCCAGTGTTTTGGTCACCCCTCCCAATCTCTCACCAAAGGTGTTATTTAGGTAGTTTCTTAAAACTGAACTAAAATGAGGGAGAGCTCCATCGGGCATAAAATAAGTTCGTTAGGTACTATCAGAGGTACCTCTTCTAATAGTACAGGCAATTCTCTTTGCAGGAAGTTTGGGTAAGATTTACCATTTAACGGTAGGGGTAAAAAGAAAGGACTAATTAAATTATTACTTACAATACTCATCCATATATTTAAAGAAAATTGTTCTTGCGGGATTTTCATCACTCCATACATGGGTGTTGTGATAATTGACTATGCCGTCTCGCCGAAACCCTGCTTCGTCAGTAAAAAGAACGGTTTTATTGAAATTCCTGTTGTTAATGATATTTCGGTAATACCATTTGCAAAATTGTAAACGAGGCTGAAAATCTCTTAAATGTAATGCATGCACATGCACACGTTGCACATGATATGAGTATAAAAGTGGATCTGGTAATACTTGCCATACGGTGCCAGAGTTACCAACTTAGGGGTTTTCGCCTCAAATTTAGGGGGAAAAAAGTGGAATGGGATTTTTTTAGGGGTGCTATATTTTTAGGGTTTTTTTAGGGATTTTTATAACTTCAAAATTTTTTTTCAAATGTTAACACAGCCACTTGTTTTCAAAATGTTATAAGGAAATACATGATTCTTTTAAAAATATAAGTATTACTTTTCATAAACTTTGCAGTAATACAAACCAATGAGCAGAAAATTCACCTGATAGCACAACATTTAAAAAAAAACTACCAATACAATAAGGTATCTATTACAAGTACTCTGATCCTTTCATGACCCATGCGTGTTTTGGTTGAGACTTATAATATAACACCATGTATTTCCTTTCTTATATAATCTTAGGTGCGTCTAGGCATCGATCTGGTTAAAATATTGATTTCCTCTTAAGGCAACTCATACCAAGCTAACCATACGTAATGTCGGTTTTCTACTATCTGTGAAGTTTGAAGTATAACATTTATTCTTCTACCTATCATGTCTCACATACCTTCTATAAGACTCAGGTCTTGGTTGCGCATGGTAAATAATTGACTGGGAAATTTGTAAAGAATTGTAGTGTTTCACTAGGCCGGGCTTTTTTTGTTAAAAGTTTGGATTCTAAAGGACCCTAAAGTAAGGCAAAAGATGCAATTCTATAATTCGGTGGACGTAGCGATCAGCTGTTACATTGCCTCTAACAATAAAAGGTGATGTACTACGGAACGTAATAAATCACCAAATTACTACTTCAACAACTCGATGCACTTGCTTTCTAAGTGAAATTGTAGACTGGGCTATTCCCAACGTCGTCATAGTATAAACATTTTGCATACCCAAGCAGAACCGGGATTCGTCGTTGTCTATAATTGTAGATGCCGGTTTAACAAAACCAATTACGAACAAAAAGCAGCTCGACTCTGATGGGGCTAAATATGTAATTATTTGTTGCAGTATTTAAGACAATCAAACAGAAAAAAAAGGTATTTTCACATTGCAGAGACAGGAGATCTATTGACATAACTGTCTCTAAAATAGGTGCATATTAACAATTTTTCAAAAATCGCAAGAATAGCAAAAAATGGTTTACATTATTTTCACCGTAGTTTTGTACTATTCAACAGTCTTTCATGTTAGTATATTTTTTTCTTATGATAATTTATATGAAAACTAGCACAGAAATATTTATGGATATTATTAACAAATATTAACAACTCTCATCACTTTCATTACTATCCTAAAAAAGAATTTTCAGTTGGTAATTATTATTATTATTACTATTATTATATAAATAACAATATGTTTTTGTTTCAGTATTATGAGATGTCTTACGGATTAAATGTGGAAATGCATAAACAGGTAAGTGTTTAATGCTACAAGTTTGCTAAGGAAAATATCGTCAACCCGGAAGAAACATAAGTGACATAACTCAACCCACCAAAAAATATTATATTGTTAAAGATTTTCTACAACATATAAGGAGTGGTTAACCAAATTGATAGCGTATTAAAATTTTTGATTTATTTTGATATTAAGCTAAAAGCAACAAATTTTTTTTCGGTTCATGTCTCAAAAATTGCATTTTCTGACTCACTTGCGACACTCCTCTTACGCCATAACGACATTTCGATTAAGACTGTGGATTCTTAAACATTTAGTAACTAAGATGTATTTAAAAGTTTAAATGATAACCAGTTATTACTTGAAATCGGTTTGGGATACATCACTAACCGAGATGTGTACCAGTTAACAAATAAAGACAATGGAAGTTCAAGATTTTAGTGTTATTAAAACCATAACATTGTCTAACACCTTTAAGAAAAGTATCAATATTTATTCCGTTACAATTAAATTCATAAAACAAATTTTTTGTTTACATTTCTGTAAAGTGGTACCGATTAAAAATTTAAAAAAACACATTTAAAGTTATCAGGCTATATTATACTCTAAAATTGTAAAGTCGCTAAAAGCTTTGCTTTTTCTTTAAACGTCTAATAGGAATGTAAACTCGAACGTACGCTAGACGGAAATGACTTTAGTTCCTGTTTTCCCAGATGAAATTTGCGGAAACTTTTACGGCGGAATGATTTTGTAGACTCAAACATGTCGAAGATTTAAACGGGATAACGATAAGCTCTAAATTAGCTCTAAGCGTTTGTAGGAGATACAGTGTTTAATAACAGGAATAAAAGGAGAGGGGGATTAAAGGGATTTAAAGCAATGAAAGACATCGAACCACTAAAATAGTATATATGTATACAGATTGTCCCAGAAGTATGAATAAATTTTTTTACCATGGTGTAAATAAAATCAAAATAACATCACGAGATCATATAAATGTTTTTACTGTTTGCCTTTTCCATGGGTTTCAAAAGTGCACCAACGATTTTTTGAAAACAACTTTTTGGTAAAAATTATTTACTTTTCATTATAGGTTTTGATCTTTCAATATGTTTAAAATGCTTTCTAACTCAGAAACAGGCAAGTTCTTATCTTAAAGTACTTATAAGGTAATGTACCAGTAACAACAATTCCCCAAGAAAATTTTACTGCCCTCTTGTTTTTTCTTTACGGAAATAAAAAGGATAATTTTAGATAAATTAGTTATACTCGTATAACATTTAATGTCATAATAAATGATACTATTTTGCAATCACAAAACGGAAGAGAACTAAATGTTTAATTTAATGTTTTTTTTTTAATAATGTAGATAAAAAATTAAATTATCTCTCAAAATTATTTAATGTGTTTCGAAAATAGGAGGGTCTCGGCCCCTCTCGCCCTCCAAAGTATACGCCATGCCCATATTTTTATTGTTAATAGGAATTAACTATTTAACAAGCATAGGAAGCAACAAAAATAATAAACATGACTATATTTTTTTAGAATAATAAATTTATAATTATGTAACACAACACTTACTTTTTTAATTTTGCATATATTATTTGTAAAATTACTGCATAATTTAGTTGATTATATATCTTCCTTTTGTTATTTTAAAACATTCATATAGAAAATCAAAAACCCAAGGTTCCAGGAAATTCAATTTAACGTTTTTATTAGGTATATTTTTCTGGGCATTATATTTTTGAATTTGCATGTTTCTATGTTAAATAGCATTTTTAACCTATTGCACAGAGCCCGTTTTTTGTTTAGTAATGTTGTAATATAACTTTAAAACATTTACTTCTTTATCATTATTCTAAAGTAAAAAGAAAACTTTTTGGGATTTATGGAATAATTCATTCGACGGCTTCCACACCCTATGCTCCAGGGGTAACAATAATATTTGAATTTGAAATCAAACCAGGAATATCCGGACTTTCCGGACACAACACTGGAACTGTAAATGGCGGTAAACGGTGCTTTTAAAGGAATAAAGTAGGACGGCACCAATAAATATAATAGTAATAGGTTTATCTAATGGTGGATAGGTGCTGATGGTGTCGTGGCAATTACAACTAGAAACAAAAATAGTTTAATCCTTTAGCAATATATATATATATATATATATATATATATATATATATATATATATATATATATATATATATATATATATATATATATATATATATATATATATATATATATATATATATATATATATATATATATATATATATATATATATATATATATATATATATATATATATATATATATATATATATATATATATACAGTATGTCCGGCGATAGGGTAGACAAGAGGGCAAATGGACCAAAAATTTAATTTTTCGAGAAAAAGTCATTGTTTATAAAAAGTTGTGCTTGCCGAGAGAATACGATTGTCGATGAAAGAAATTAAAAATTGTATACAGGGTATCCCAAAAGTTAAAAATTCATTTTCTTACAAAAATAATTTACCCTTATTTCAAAGTTTTTAACAACATGTTACTTAAGAAAATTTTTTCAAATTATCATATTTTTAAGAATATTGGTTTTTATAAGGTTTAGATAGTAATCATTTTTTCCTTTTATATTTGTATTCCACTGAAAAGTTTCGTAGCTAGACGTTTGATTTTGTATACCTTCAAATATCACCTTTAAATAGGTACTTTACAAATAAATTTTGACAGTGTCATCCAAACCAGCCCTCGGTATGAACTTTTGGATATTTTATTATTTTTTACAAATGTTAACAACGGAGCAAAGAATAGATTTAATCCAATGTTATGGTAACGGAGATTTTTCATACCGATACGTCATAGAAAAATTTCATGAAAAGTTCCCTAATCTACTCGTGACCAAATGGACGGTCTACAAGGTAGTAAAAAATTTCGAGAAACTGGATCTGTACTGAACTTAAAAAAGTAAAAAAATCCTTTAATAAAGATGATGCAGCGACTCCACTCGTATTGCAGTCTGTCTGAGAAGACCCCATACTATCCTTGAGGAAACGAGCTATACAACTACAGGTGGTCCAAAAAAGTACCATTCAAGAAATTTTTATGCAAAATAAGATACGCTCCTACAAACCGCATTCCAACCAAACATTAGAAGATAGCGATGATAGAAAAAGGTTGGGTTTCTTTTTGTGAAGAGTAGTTTAGGATCAGAAGGTAAAAGCAGCAAACATAATCATGATGCTATCGCAGATCAGATATCTTAGATGCTGTCGCATTAAAATTACCCCTGTAAAATAAACTAGATTTTAATGCGGCCCTGTGTACGTGATCAAAAATTATGGAAAATTAATCTCCCCCTCACGCACATATACTCAATGGAATACAGTAGGATTTTAGGTAGTTACAGGAAATTCCATAAACTAATAATGTTCTCAAATGAGTCCACGTTTTCGACGAATGGAACTGTAGCATCACAACATGTTCGCTATTGGAATAATGTTAATCCTTTCTCCAGAATAGCAACCCGGCGTCAGTATTTTAAAAAAGTAAATGTTTGATGCGCAGTTTCGTACTATGGCGTTGGGAATACTTGCAAATTTTTTAAAAATTTTTTTTTAAATTTTTTTTTTGGGTTTTTGGTTTTTTTTTTTTTAAATTTTTTTTTTTTTTTTTTCCCTTTTAAAATTTTTTTTTTTTTTTTTTTTTCCCCCCTTTATTTTTAAAATTTTTTCCTTTTTAAAAAAATTTTAAATTTTTTTTTTTTTTAAAAAAAAAAGGGAAAAATTTTTTAATCCAATTTTTTCCTTTTTTTTAAAAAAAAAAATTTATTTTTTCCCTTTTTGGGGAAATTTTAATTTTTTGGGAAAAAAAAAAAAAAATTTTTTTAAAAAAAAATTTTAAAAAATTAAAAGGAAAATGGTAGGGGGTTTTAAAAAAAATTTTTCTTTTTTAAAAATTTTCCTCCCCCAAAAAGGGCCCAAAATTTTTTTTTAAAATTTTTTTTTTAAAAAAAAAAAAAAAAAAATTTTTTTTTAAAAAAAAAAGGGTTGGTTTTTTTTTTTTTTTTTTAAAAAAAAAAAAATTTTTTTTTTTTTTTAAAAAATAAAAATTTTAAAAAAAAACCCCAAAAAAAAAAAAAAATTTTTTTTTTTTTTTTCCCCCGGAAAAAATTTTTTTTTTTTTCCCAAAAAAAAAAATTTTTTTAAAATTTTTTTGGTTTTTAAAAATTCCAAAAAAAATTTTGGGGTTTTTTTTTAAAATTTGGGAACCCAAATTTTTTTTTTTAAAAAAAAAAAAATTTTTTTTTGGGAAAATTTTTTTTCCCCTTTTTTTTTTTTTTTTTAAAAAATTTTTTTTTTTAAAATTTTTTTTTTTTAAAAAAAATTTCCTTTTTTGGGAAAAACCCCCCCAAAAAAGGTTTTTTTTTTTCCTTTAAAAAATTTTTTTAAAAAAAATTTTTTTTAAAAAAAAAAATTTTTTAAGGGGGGTTTTGTTTTTTTTTAAAAAAAAAATTTTTAAAATTGAAAAAATTTTTTTTTCCCCCTTTTTTTTTTTTAAAAAAAATTTTTTTTTTAAAAAAAAATTTTTTAAATAAAAAAATTTTCCCAAAAAAAAAATTTAAAAATTTTTTTTTTTTTTAAAATTTTTTTTTCAAAAATTTTTTTTTTTTTTTAAAAAAAAAAATTATATATATATATATATATATATATATATATATATATATATATATATATATATATATATTTTTTTTTTTTAAAAATTTTTTTTTAAATTAAAAACCCCTTTTTTTAATTTTTCCGTTAAAAAGGGGGGGCCAAAAAAAAAGGGGGGGGGGGATATTTGAAGAGGGGGGAAAAAAGGGGGTGTTTTTTGGGGGGTTGGTTTTTTTCCCCGATATATTATTTTATATTAACAAGATTGTTTGAGGAAAGGCCCGCCGTTTTTACAGGGTTTTAAAACTAAAAACTCTTTTTAAAATTTAAAAAAATTTTGATGGGGGTTTTTTTTTTTTGGGGCCCCTTTTTACCTTTTTAAAAAAAATTAAAAAAAAGTTTTAATAACTTTTTGACCCTTTTTATTTTAATACCCCATTCAAAAGGAAAAAGCCAAATTTGAAAAAAATTTTTTAAAAAAAAATAGAAAAATTAATATTTTTAAAAAATTTTTATGTTTTTAAAAAAAATTTTTAAAATTATTTTTTTTTAAAAAAAAGTTTTTTTTTTAACCCAAAATTATTTTTATTTAAAATTTAAATTAAAACTTAAAAATAAAAATTAATTATTATTAAAATTTTTTTAAAATTTTAATTTTATATATATAAAATATATATATATATATATATATATATATATATATATATATATATATATATATATATATATATATATATATATATATATATATATATATATATATATGTATATATTATTTCCTAATTTATTTTACAAAAAAAAGGTCCAACACAAAATTTGTAAAAACTTATTTAATTATTTCTTAAATTCCCCAAATATGAAATGCATGCATAAATTAATTTTTTTAGTTGTTTTTTTATACTGTCAAAACATTTTAAGGTTGGTATTTTTTAAAAAACACTAAATAATCACGAAAATAGCCGGGCAGCTGCAAGAAAAATAGTGTCTGTCGAATTCTTTGTGCCTAAAGGAAAAATTGCAGCAATTTTTAAAACAAAAAATTGCGCATACGCAGATTGAAAAATTGGAGCAGGAAAAACTGTTAAACTGTAAAAACACCTTAAGAGCTGGTCTATTAATAGTGAGAGTTTCAATAACACAAGACACACATTATTTACACAAAGTAGAATAAATACAATAATTACTAAAAGAGTCAGTTACCAGCATAAAGCTCTAGTTCTCTATAGAGCAAATATTGTATTATAAAAATATTGAATTTAATGGCACCAAAATAATAAATTCTTGTCTTCAGAATCGAGCCAGGATGATTAACTTTACAGTTTTGTAAACTTTTTATAAAAGCCGCTCGTTTCTTGTTATTAACTTTTATCTGATCTGCAGTAAAAAACGATCATCTCCCGTACATATTGTAGGCTTTGTTGAAATTTTGTTTCTAGAACGCATTTTTGTCCTGGGAAAGTGCGTTCTTAAAATAAATAATACATAATTAGTTTACTTTTAGTAACTATGACCTTCAATATCTAGATCTAGTTTAAAAGAAAAAATAAAAAGCCTTAGAGGATATTGGTAAAAAAATTACACGGTTTTTAAACAGTGCATTTTTTAAGCGATTCAGATCTAACACACTTTCAATCTCTCTCCCTTTTCCCTTTTCTAATTCCAGTGATTTCCCTAAAATAGCACCCGAGCTTTTTCTTTTCCACTCGGCCCGGTTCTTTATTGATGCAAATTGAATTCCGGCATAGAAAAGCACGCGCCATTTTTCTGTGTGTTCAGCCCGGGGGACTTCTTTATCGCCAAAGTTAAAGTGGTATTCGGAAAGTGGTTTTATATGTGCGAAGAAATCGGTTTTATGCATTAACACGTCGTAAAAAACGAAAAAATATAATACGCGTGTCGATGAAAACGGTTCATTTCCGGGTCACCCCTCCGCTTTTCACGGCATTGTGTTTATTGCCTTCGATTGTCGTTTAAAAGCGGCATTAACGAATTCGATTGGGTATATATGCGTGAGGGGGAGATTAATTTTCCATAATTTTTGATTACGTACGCAGAGCCGCATTAAAATCTATTCTGATAAATTAGACCAATGGGAAAATTAACATGTTAAAATTGATGGAAGATGGGTAAAAATATTTACTTAACCATTTTAAAAATAAACACATTCTTTATGAAAATCTACTTATTACTGTTGAATTTACGTTGTGCTGCCCTGGAACTAATGCAGGAGTTGAAAAAGTTTCTTTAATTGGTAATAAGGAGGTAGGTAAATATCATTTTTCGCCCATCATATTCGTGAAAAGTAAAAATAAAGTTTTAATTTAGTTATATATATATATATATATATATATATATATATATATATATATATATATATATATATATATATATATATATATATATCACTGTGTCCCAGGATGAGCGAATTTATACGTAAAAATGACAAAAAATTTTGAGGTTGAAATTTGACCGTTTGGCATCCAGCCCTGCTTGTTTAAAAAAATAAAATTTAGCATACTTTTTTTTTTTTAAAATCAAGCATGCCTTGATACGACCATTTTTAAATTTTCTGAGTAGGTAAAGTAGTATTTCTAGAGAAGATTTAAAAAAGTTTATAAGAAAAGTTGTTTAGAATGCAAAATTATTCCCGAATACCGAATTTCATAACCATAGGCCTACTTTGATTTTTACGTTTAAATTATTATTTACCTATTAAATATGAATAAAAAATTTGGTAAACAAAGAAATCCAAAGTAGGCCTATGGTTTTGAAATTCGTATTCGGGGTAATTTTCATTCTAACAACTTCCTTTTTAAAACTTGCCTAAATACTGCTTCCTACTCATAAAATTTAAAAAATCCGTATCAAGGCAGCGATTTTAAAAAAAAAGGGATGCTAAATTTATTTTTAATCAAGCCGGGCTGGTGCCAAACGGTCAATTTCCCCCAAAATTTTTGGGCATTTTACGTATAAATCGCTCATCCCGGGGCACACTGTATATATTATATATATATATATATACTATATATATATATATATATATATATATATATATATATATATATATATATATATATATATTTATAAACCACTACCCACAAAAAAAAACATCGCTATTTATAGCAACATACAATTTCCGAAAACTATCCCCAGTGTAAATTGGAGCTGGAGGAAAGGCAAAAAAAACAAAAGGGACATTAGGTCTCAGTGAAGTGAGGCGGAAAAAAGAAAAACTATTAGAGCTTGAATCAGGCAACACCTTATACTATAAAGGGAAAACCGACAGGAAGAACAAGTGGCGTAGGATTCTTAATAAAAAAAAGGAAAAACAGGGTCGTAGACAAAAGGGCATCTCGGATCTGGCAAGCCAACACTTCTATATCAAAAAATACCGTACAAATTGTTCAAGTTTACGCCCAACGATCGTCACTCGGACAAAAAACGAAGAATTCTATAACGAAATAAGTCAAGCTCTAAATAACAGAATTTCCACTTTTACTTAATAGGAGACTTCAATGCTAGGATAGGGAAAAACAACGGCAAGAACAACTGCTAGGGAATTTTGGGAAATTGGGGAACGGAATGATAGAGGAGAAAGACTTGTAAATGCCATCCCCAGAACCTTTTATTCTAATACATTTTTAAAAAAAAACAAAAAGGGGAAAAGGACATGGCAAGCACCTAATGGAGAAACGAAAAATGAAATAGATTTCACCCCGACTAACAGGAGGAACACTGTAAAGGATGTAAGCGTTCTTAAAAAGTTTCAAACTGGTAGTGACCATAGATTAATCAGAGCGAAAGTAGTGTTGGACACACGTTAAAAAGGCTTAAATTAGTTAGACAACCAACAATCAAGGAATGATACGATAATCTAAAAAAAACTCCAGTCATACAAAAAACTATTAAAAAACAAGCTTCACGATCAAGAAGTACACTCACAACAGCTAATAGGGAAAAACTGCGCCAAAGGGTGGGGGGTCAAGACAACAAAACCGAAAACGAAACTTTCAAATGAGACTAAAACTCCCCAAAAAAAAAACGACACATGAAAATACATGGTAACATACAAAAAAGAATACCCATGTAAAACAATAAAAAAAGAAAATTCGAACATTAAAAACTATAACAAAAAATTTTGCAAACTGCAATTGAAAATAGGAAAACTACAAAACCCCCAAGAAAGGCCTATTTTGGGAAAAAAAAAGCAAATTATCGCTTTAACAAACAACAATGTCGAATAACAAAAAGGAAACATAATAAGCATGGTAACCCAATTCTACAGTGACCTAAAAAAAGCCCCGGAGACATGAACAAAAATATTCCCCAACTGAAAGACGACGTCCCAAAGTTCTCGTGGAAGAAGTAGAAAATCCCTCAAAGATATGAAAAATGGAAAAGCAGCAGGAAAACGGAATAACAGCCGAACTGATCAAATATGCTGGTAAAAAGACTTGGAAAATACTAAAAAAAATTTACACCAGTTGCCTACAAACAAGACACATACCACAAATCTGGAATTGAAAATAATACTAACCCAAAAAAAAGGCAGCAAAGAGGACATCAGAAATTACAGACCAATAAGTCTACTACCAGTAATAAAAAAGATATTCACAAAGATCCAAAAAAAATACATAACATTTGATGCTGCACAACCACGAGAACAGGCGGGATTTAGGTTTCAGCACCATTGACCATATAAAACACAAAGGGGGAAACATCAGCGAACCAAAGAATATGAACTACCACTAGCTCTGGGTTATAGATTTCGAGAAAGCCTTCACTGATTTATCCCAAAGCAATAATAAAACCTTAACAAATCAGGGGATCGACAAACCTTATATAGAAACTCTTGCAAAATATATAAAAACTAAAGCCAGAGTTTAATATACAAATAACCCTAATTTCCCCTAGAAAAAGGGTACGACAAGGAGACGCAATATCTAAAAAACTGTTCACAGCAGCACTAGAGGAAGTCTTCCCAAACTGAACTGGACCCCCCAAAGGCCTGAAAAGATAATACCTTAGCCATCTAAGATTCCAACGACATAGTTCTAATTGCCAATACCCCTGAGAACTACAACAACAAATAAATAAAATGAATGCGGCTAGAAACAAAAATGGGCTCAAAATGAATCAGCAAAAACTAAAATAATGTACAACAAAATGGAGACGAGAAGACATTCTAATAAATAACACAAATCTGGAAATAGTAGGAATACATACCGGGCCACCAAATACAAGATCAGGTCCACTCCAGAAATCAAGAAAAATAAAATTGCGGGGGTTTTGGAAGAAATTCGTTATTTAAATCTAGTCCATTCCTAAAAAAAAAGCTTTTCCCCGTGATATACCAGTTTGCCTAGATGGGACCTGGCCAAAACAGATTTGCAAAAAACTCCGGGGGGGGACAACGATCAATGGAACCCCAAAATTCGGGTAAAAAGGGCCCAAAAAAATAGAGTGGATACGACAAAGAACCCAGGTAACAGATGTGATCCACAGAATAAAATCTCTTAAATGGCAGTGGGCAGGACACCTGGCAAGAAGAACAGATGATAGATGGACCACCAAAATTTTAACATGGACCCGGGTGTTAAAAGACCTAAAAAAACACCTGGATGGGACTAACATGGGAAAATCGCAGGAACAAATTGGGTATGCCAACAATAGAGAACAATGGGCCCAGCTGAGAAACAGGGGTATGGATACGAAGGGGGTACACCATAATTGGAAATGGTTGAATAAAGCTGTGAATGATGATGATGAAAAAAAAAAAAATATATATATATATATATATATATATATATAAATTTTTATATATATATATATATATATATATATATATATATATATATATATATATATATATATATATATATATATATATATATATATTGGTTAAAAAAAAACCGAAAAACAATTTAAAAAAAAAAAAACCCCAAAAATTGCCATGTTTTTAAATTTTTTTCCATTTTAAACGTTTTTAAAAACTTTTTTAAAAAAAAATTTTTTTATCAAAAAATGTTACGTTTAAAGCACCCAAAAAAAAATTCTGATTATAACCTTATTTTTTTGTAATAAAAAAGAAAAAAATGTGGTGCACAAAGCAATCATAAATTTTTTAAAAAAAAATAAAAAAAATGTACAAAATGGCAAAAACTAAATAAACATAGCAAAGGGTTTTTTTTAACTTGCCATTTCACGAATCTGATGGGCGAATCTTTACCCACCTCCTTTTTGGATAAATCAAAAATAAAGATTGAATGTTGATACTGTAGCTTAAGCACTACTGTAAAATTAAATAAAAAGGATGTTTCTTGCTCTGTAATTTCCAATATATTGTTGGAAAATAATATACTGACATAGAATTATCATTTAATGAAAAAATACTATTTTATTAAATAATTAAAGGGGATGTAAGCATAATAAGTACATTTTGTTATTATGTTTTATTTATTTACGTTCTACCAAAGACAATTGTAGTTACCAACAATTGTCTTTGGTTCTACTAGTTTCGCCCTCTTTGTCATTGTAAAAAAATTTATTTCGTTAATATTTAATGGGCATAAACCGATTTATCTTAAATTATAATAAAGGAACGCGATGGTTTTTTTGTTTTGCTCTAAATGAAATAAATTAAGGAAGTAAAAGCAATATTGGAACTCGTCAATACTTATGTCGTCACAAGCTTTTTGGTCTGACGACAAGTTTAAAAAGGCGTAAACTTTAAATTGTAACTACGCCGAAACTAATAAAATATTTTGGGAATAGTTTTTAATAGGAAAGGAAGATATTTTATGTGCTTTAAGATTAAAATAATTTTTGCAAGGAGGCCAATATTGAAAAAAAAAATTATAAATACTAGGTGCTTACCTCCTTTTGTCATTTTATAATTTAAAATCAAATTATGGCATCTAAACCTTTAAAAATATTTTTGGTTGCTAATAAATAGGCGATAAAACATGATAGCTTTAGCACGACGGCGAACATATGATTATATTTTGGTTGATATTAAACATAACCAGATTTCTGTGTATATTTTGTCCTTGGTCCAAAAATTTTCTCTAACTTTTATGGTTCTAGCCATCCATTGAATAAATTTTTTTACTTTTTTGTATATTTTATTGACTAGAATATTCACTTAAATAATTATTTCCCTTGTTCCACCAGGCATTTAAATGGCTTTATTTCCCCTATTCCTGGTCCGTCTATTCGAAATACTTTTCTCCCGGACTTTATGAAAACATGCAGGATGCTCATAATGGAATAGGAGACGGGGGAAAAATAGCGTAATAAAAAAGGCCGGCCACGTAATAAGGCCGTTGCGGAAGGGTTCGCAACCGCTTGCTTTTTACCGTATTATTACTGTTGGGAGCGGGGTGTAATGTGGTCGAGGTGCGGTCGGTGCATGGTGAAAATTTACTTAATAAAGTTTGCAAATATTAACAAGATTTTTTTTGCAGCATCCAATAATTTTGTTGTTTATTAGAAGTCCCTAAGTCAAAAGAAAAAACAGAACTTTTATAAGATCACTCTTGCGTTTATTCGAATGTCCGTCACCAGGGTTGAGATAATTAAAATCACGATTAAAATCATGGTTTTAATCAGTATGTTTTTTAATCATGATTAATTTAAAGAGGAGTTTTAAAATTTTAACAGTTGAAATATATTTGTTCATACAAAAAATAAAACCACGAGGCATTTTTATGTGGTGTTATTTATTATTTTATTGTAATAATCGAGAAAAACCGCTAATTATTACAAAAATAAATTTTACAAAAATTAAAAAAAAAAACTTTTTTAATCCAAAAATTAATTTAAACAAAAAAAATTTTTGGCTAGTAATGGGTATTTTTTTTTGTTTGTTAAAGGGATCAAAAATATAAAAAGGGGAAAGGGGTTAAAAAGCTTAAAAAAAAATTTGTTCTTAAATATCTGATATTGACGCAAAACTTCTTTCTTCTACAAATTTAAAACTTGAAAAATAGCCAGTAACTTTTCCCATATGTAAACTGCTTGAGATAAAAATGCACCTTTTTGTTGCATTGCATTTAGTGGTTTTAGCAACTGTAGAAAATCTTCAGCTATCCTTTTATTACAGATATCTGAAACTTTTTTAAAAATCATTGGATCAATTTGACCTTTATTTTCCTCACATATTATTAACAATTTTGGCCACTCACTTATATGGATCTCAAGACAATCTGAAAGTCTATTTCATCGGACATCCTGAGGTAAGACCAATTTTTTGCCCCCTTTTTCCTTATATCAAACATTTGACAAATGGGTATTTCTGAAGCATTTTACAATGGTACTATATTATGTTCTTTTATCTGCGATGCTTCTAAATCTTTGGAGAAAAAACTATGTAAGTGTGCTGAACAACCATATGTAATTATAGGGTAATTAAACGACTCGGTTATTTTCTTCAAAATTGACCCCTTTGCTCGCATTATCTGAAAATACTGGTAACTTTACAGCTATATTCATTTTTGGGACTTATTAATTGGGGTTAATAGCAATTGGCAAGATAGTCCCGCTGTATGGGGGGTAAATTATCTATGCTTTCTAAAAAAAACCTGTTTTCCTTCTCTGCGGGCAAGACTGACACGGTTATAATCTGTGTTGATAATTATCGGCTCATTATGTATATTGGAACATCTATTTGGGGCATCAAACCGGGTTGTCCAGATAACTTGTTAAAACAATTAGATTTTTTTCTTCAAATATGTCCATTTAAGAGCGTTGATGATAACTGAAATCTCTATGTTGGAAAGTAACCCTTTTCACTTTAATGCTTCATTCATTGGAAATGCCAATGCAATTTTTAAAATAAAAATAAGTTAGGATATCTATATTTTAAGTTCACGAAAAATAATAAAATTATTTCTAAAAGACAGTTATTTTACCAAAAAGTATTTTTTTTTTAATTTAGTGAAAACTACTGAAAGTACTGAAAAATTAATGATGGTATGGAACTACTTCACACAGTCTACTATTGTCAGATTTTAATAATATATAAACAGACTGACAAAGTACTAATTTATAGGTGTTCCTACGGTTTAAAAGTTTTTTTGCATAATTTTTTTTTTACCTAAAAATTTATTTCTCCAATTTATTTTGACAATAAAGGTACCAACTTACTAAAATTTGTAAATAACTTATTTAATTATTTCTTAAATTCCCAAGTATGGAATGCATGCATAAATTAATTTTTAAGTTGTTACTTTGTATACTGTCAAAATATTTTAAGGTTGGTACTTTAAAAAGCACTAAATAATAACCAAAATAGCCGGGCTGCTGCAAAAAAATAGTAACTGTCGTATTCTTTGTGCCTAAAGGAAAAATTGCAGCAATTTTTAAAACAAAAAATTGCGCATACGCAGATAGAAAAATTGCAGCAGGAAAAACTGTTAAACTGTAAAAACACCTTAAGAGCTGGTCTATTAATAGTGAGAGTTTCAATAACACAAGACACATTATTTACACAAAGTAAAATAAATACAATAAT
>JAHBCN010006787.1:0-47002 GCA_019359885.1 Listronotus oregonensis
CCGCAAAACCTCCTAAGTGGCCGCATACATAAAATTTTGCACACCTATTTTTGGGGACACCCTGTGTATTTTTAGAATATTTTTGCATCTAGAGTAATCCACCAACTATTTTTCAAAAAAGAATGTCACAAGATATTTGCTAAATTGACAACTTATACATCTAATCGACTTTTCTAATAGGCCAAGGTTCATTTCACTTTGAAGAAATTTTTTGGTCTTTCAAATTAAAACCCCAAAACCCCCAAAAGTGGCCGCATGACAAAAAATTTTCACCCCTATTTTTGGGAAAACACCCTGTGTATTTTTTAGAATATTTTTGCATCTAGAGTAATACCAACTATTTTTCTAAAAGAATGTCAGCAAGATATTTAAAATTGACAACTTATACATCTAATCTACTTTTCCAATATGGCTAAGGTTCATTTCACTTTAAAAAATTTTTTTTGGTCGTGCAAATTACAACCGCAAAATGCATCCCCCCCTAAGTAGCAGCATGACAAAAATTTTTGCACACCTATTTTGGACACCCTGTTTTTTAAAAGAATTTTGGCATCTAGAGTAATCCACCAACTATTTTTCTAAGAAGAATATCAGCAAGATATTTCCCTAAAATTGACAACTTATACATCTTATCGATTTTTTAATATGGCTAAGGTTCATTTCACTTTGACAAATTTTTTTTGGTAGTGCAAATTAAAACCCCAAAACTGCATCACCTCCTAAGGGGCCCCCAAAGGGTTAATTAATGCAGGACGAACTCGTCTTAGCTTAAAGAAGAATAAAAGCACCGCGCCGAAAAGCTGCTGTGAGCAGGCGGGGGGGGGGGATGAAATGGCCCTCTCACCTTCACCTTAACCTCGTTCAAATTAGTTTGACTTGTATTTTTTGTTTGGTTGTGTTACAAGAAAAATTCATAATATTGATTTTAGTATGAGTTTCGTGGGTTGTTTTGTTTTTTTTGTGAGCAGTCAAACATGATTTTAAAAAGTATAATACGGCCCTGGGTCAATCTATTAATCTGATATAAACAAACAAATTATAATCCTTTTTTTTGCTTTTGAAAAAAACACCTTAGCAAAAAATTTTTTTATATTGGTTTAAAAAGTCAATAAAAATAGTTACTAAGCTTTTTTCCCCCGAAAATTGACAGATTATAGTATAACCAGGACCGTGCTGGCCCAACAGAATTTTCCCCGGTTGGGCCCCTGTAAAGTTGCTTCGAAGACCATCCTAACCCTTTAAAAACCTTTTGACGCGGCTAAAAAAAAAACCCCATCTGACTTGATAACAAACATGCACAAATGTGCTCCTGGGCACATCTTAACTCCCCTTTTTAGAACCCCCTTTGGACACGGGCATTTTTGGGGAAAACCGGGAAAGCTGCACGTGTGCAACCTGTCCCCAAAAAAGGATGCTAAACTCTCTTTCTAACTATAGACCTATATCTCTTATTTTTGTTGATTGAAAAGTAATGCAAATTTCTTAATTTTCAAATTTTAAAAGTATCGGGAAAAAACCCGAAGATTTTTTATGACAGACAGTATGATTCCGTCACAAAAAAACCACAGCTGATCTTTTTTTTTGTCTTATACATCTAGAACAAGCCCCTTGAGTTTGGGGGTGAATCCCAGTTTTTTTGGGTTCTTGATTTTTTAAAGCTTTCAATCAGGTCTGGATGATGGGCTTTTTAAAAAAATTTCCTTCTTACGGTCTTTCACCTAAGTTTTTTGCTCTCCAGTTTTCCTTTTAATCGACGTATATCAGTTATTGTAGATGGTCATTCTTTCAGCTTCTACCAATTTCCCCCCGGGGTTTCCCGGGCTGGCACCCATCCTGTTTTTTACAAAAATTTAAAGATCTTCTCTCTTCCACAGTCAATCCCATTATATTTTTTTCTGACAATAGTACCTCCACTCTAGCATTCAATTTTTTAGGGCAGTAATAAGCCTGTTTAAGGAAAAACCCAAACGTAGGTCAATGCGGATGTCAAGACCTCAAACGTATTTTTTGGGTTGGGGGGGCCCCCAAAAAACTTGTTTAGTTTAATGCATCCAAAAAAACCCCCAAACCCCCTGTCGCGAAAAAGTTTGCCAATGCTCATTCGTTACATATCCCAAGTTCTGCAGGGGAAAAAAAGTGGGGGAACCCTTTTTGGGGGGTTTTTTTAAATTTAAAAACCTGAAAGGGAAAAAAAACATAACATCCAAAACCCCAGCAGCTTCTAAAAGTTTGAATTTTTTTTTTGAGCCAGAACGTATTTCTCTTTTTTAACTACACTCTGTATATATCCTAAATTGGACCTTTTTTAAAATATTGTTCTCATGTCTCCGGGGGGAAAGGCCTTCTACAACACTTAGCATTCTGGACTTTATTTAAAGAAGAGCCGTTCGTTTTTTAAATAATAGCCCCAAAAAAATTTCAGAAAACTCCTCCCCTGGCCCACTGTCAAGGTGTAGGAATCTAACGCTTTTCCCCCCTCTGGCAGCTCCCAACAGACCAACCGTAATGCTTTTTTTCTTTTTTTTTTAACAGTTCAACCAGGGGTTTTTTTTGCTTTCTTCTTTCCCTTTCCCCTCCTTAGAGTGTCCAGACTATGAAACCTGCTTAAACCCCCGGGAAAAGTTTTTTTTTTTTTTCCTTTTTTCCCAAAAAATCTTTAAAAAAAATTTTTAAACCCCTTGGGGGTGGGAACCCCCAAAAACCGGGGAATTTTTAAAAACCAAAAAATTTTTAAAAACCAAAACCCCCGGTTTAAAAGGGGTTTAATTTTAAAAGGGCCCTTAAAAAACCTTTTTTTTTCATTTTTTTTTCCAAAAAAAAAGGTTTTTTTTAAAAAAAAGGGGGGGGCAAAAAATCGTTGTTTTTTTTTTTTACTTAAAACCCTTTTTTTTTTTTTTTTTTTTAAATTTTTTATTTATTTAAAATTTTTTTTAAACTTTTGTTGTATTATGTTGACATGTACGTATTTAATTGGGGTTGAATACTTTTTTTTAAACCTATTCGTCAACATCTTTCAGCGATCCTTGTGGGCCCTGCAAGTTTTAATTTTTTTGGGGGCCCAAAAAACACTCCAGGACGCGCCGGGGATAATTCAGAACTAACCAGAACTACCCAAAAATGGTAGCTTCTAGAACTAAATAAAATGATTAGTTTTGTTTTTTTTTTTTTTATGACAGTCCAAAAACCTTTTTATTTTCAACCCCTTCCCCCAAAATGGATTAAAGAAGATTCTAAAGAAAATAAATGGCTACAAGCTACATACAAAATTAAATTATTTAATTTGAGAGTAAATGCAACTTTTTTAAAATTTTTTAAAACTTTATTATTAGGAGACACAAAAGTTTTTTTTTTTAGTTACCAATCTAAAATTAATAAAAAATTCCAAAAAAGTCAGTGGGGTTCTTTTTAAAATTTTTTAAAAAAAGGTGTCCCCTGCGACACCAACCAACTTATTAATTTTAATTTAATTTCCCTAAATAGAGCCCTTATTATAGAAATCACACCGAAAAATTTTAAAAAAATCGACTACAGGGTATTTAAGATAATTAAAAAAAGTTTAACACCATGTTTAAATATTTTTTTAATTTTTTTTTAAAAAAGGAAATCACCTCCTTAAATTTAGTTGTGAATTTTCGTAATGAAAGAAAATTTGGTAATTTAATTAAGTTTTTTTAAAAACCCCAATTTATTCCTTATTTTTTTCGTGATTTTTTTGTCGCTGTTTTGGTTTTTTAACTTTTTTTTTTTCCCTTCCACCCGTCATTTTAAAAACTAATTAAGTTTATTTACGCTGAGTTAGTTGTTCAACGACGTGCATATTTTCGAAGCTCTAGATTTTTTGCTGTAACCAAAAATGGGGCATCTTACGGCCGAGTGATGATCGCGTTGTTAAATTTAGCAATTGTTGATATTTAAACAACAACAGAATTTAAACAAAATGTCAATTTTGACAGGTTACCTAAAAAATTAAAAAAAAATGCATTTTTTAAAAATTTTAAAAAAATTTTAATTTTTAAAATTCAAGCCATTGCTTTTAACAAGCATATTGGTTTAAAACCCCCTTTATATTTTAATTTTTTCCCAAACGCAAATTCGCCGGCCCCTTTAAATAAAGGACATAAAACATATTCTCTCTTTTAAAAACCCAAAAAAAAAAGAAAAAAACCCTTTTTTTAAATTTTTTTTTTAAAAAATTCCTTTAAAAAAATAAAACGCCTTATATCTGGAAACTAAAACAAAAAAGTGATCTAACAAAATTTTAAAAAAGGTTGTTATCAAACACCTTCCCCTGTTTATTTTTTTTTGTAAATTATGTCCTAACAAAAGATCCACTACTATACATACCGTATAAAAATTTTATCAATCACAAGGAAAAAATTTTTTTAATTTTTTTATGAGTACTAAAGAAGTAGATAAAAAAAATAAAAAAAAATGCAATGATGAAAATACAGCTGATATTTTTTATCTTTGCTTTTGGCCAAATTAAGGCTGGGTTTAGTGATCGACCAACACACAGTGGGACGAAGCGACACTGTTTCACCCAAATTACTTTACAGCTCACATGTCTTGAAATTGTCTTTCGATCCATCTTTTTGGGGTTTTAATTTGAGTTGATATTTTTTGGAAATTTATCTCCAAACTTTGATTTTTATAAAAAAAAAACGACGTTTCATCGCAAAAATGATCATAGGGGGCATTTTTTATAGGTTCGAAAATTTGTTCAAAACTGCTGAAAAATTGCTTTGTTTATCCATTACAAAACGACGTATTTTTTTAAAAAAATTGACCTTTTTATCGAATTCAGTGTTTTTTTTAAAGTTTAGTAAATAACGTTTGTGATTGGCTATAAAAATAATTTAAAACTTATAAAGGTGACTTCATCAGTAAAAAAAATTTTTTGGTATTTTTTATTATTGTTAAAAGATCGAACCGGGAAAAACCCGATACGTCACGGTTTATATGGCAAACCCGTAAAACCTGACGTATCGGTTTTTAACAGCGTTCGATTCTAAAAATGTATTTCTATCCGGAAATTTGGTGAATTTGAATTTGTTTTAAATTAAGCATTAGTCGCTGGATGTGCCGTTTTCCCCAAAAAAGGGTTAATGTTATTTTGCAAAATGGCGGCCCTTTTGTATATTGTTTTTGATACCAATTTATTTGTTATAGATGTGAGTAATGAGTAATAATGAGTAACTTCAAGATGTAAAAATTTGTGTTTTTTTTATACATCTATTAGCGGGAAAATTAAAAAAGGGGTTTACTGTTAAACGATTTTTTTGAATTAAATAAAATTAAAATATAGAGTTAATAAAGGTGTCCTTTATCTAATTTAAGAAAAACGAAATTTTTTATCGACTGTGAAACGAGAAATTAACTATCAAATTATGCAAAGTATAAGAAAATTATAAATTCCTGAATTTTTTGACCCTTTTGTTAAAAAAATATTGATTTTTAAAGTTGACTAAGTCTGTGAGACCTGAAGCGGAAAATTAAATTAATCTATTACCTGGAAAACAAGAATGTATATGAAAACACATAAAAAAATTATGGAGTATAGCAAAGAAAAAAATAGCATCTTTCTCTAAAAGTTAAAAACAAACTTTTTTTTTTCCAGGTAAAAAATCCATTTTTTTTTTTGAAAGTACACCTTTTAAGTGTCATTTGGAGAAAAGTATATTATTTTATATGGAGGAAAAGTATTACTTTTCATGTCGCGCTCGTGTTTAGTAATAGAGAGCAAGCCATTAAAAGTAACTTTTCCGCCAAATAAAGTATGCTGTTTTTTTTCAAACGTCAACAAATTAATGCAAAAACGTCTCTTTTTAATAGTAACAATTATTAAATATAAGTGGGTTTGCAAGGCGGCTTAGACCGGTGTCGGTGAATAGTTGCCATAGTAATGTAACATAAAGCTGTCAGTCGCTTTTAGAGATACCCCGGCTCACGAGCTTCTTGACAGTATTGACACATGAAACGCTTTATTATGCAGGGACCCGGCTAAAAAAATACATTTTATTGTAATAATTATGGGTCTTTTTTAATACGACTCCGCATTTTTACGTTTGAAATATAATTGGGGAAAATAAAAAGCCGCTTTGCTAACGAGAACTTACCATGACCGACTAGAACTTAGGGCTTTTGAATTTGTCTAAATTATTTGTAAAAGTTATAAACAAAATTTTAACAACGTATTAGAAAAAACCCGGGGAATGTATAATTCTTTATACAAATATTTAACTTCTACAATATCAAAAATTATAAAAATTTTGTTTATAACTTGTAGGGATAATTTAGACAAATTCAAAAGCCCTAAGTTCAAGTCGACTATGTATTTCTGGTAAGCAAAGCGGATTTTTATTTTCCCGAATTATCTATCAGACGTAAAAATGCGAAAACATATTAGAAAATATTTGTTTTTTTTTACATTAAATGCATTATTTAGAAAAAGCATACTTTTTAAATAACATGCCGAGTCTGTATAATAAAGCATGTTGCATGTGTCAACACTGTCAAGAAGCTCGTGAGTGGGATATCGCTAGACGCGAGTAAAGCTGTCAGTGGACACTGTCAACAATATTTTTTTATTGTTATTAAGTTAATTCAATCAAATATTTAGAAATTTGTTTAATTGAGTAATAATTAAAAATTTTACTTTTGCTTTTAGTTTAATGAATATTGAGTTGTTAACTCTTATTTTGTTGTTTGTTTGTATCTACGTTGCTCTGATAACACTTTTTCCTCCGCCGGCGGGAAAGTGAAAAGCAAAGCTCCGACGGGGGTAAAATGAAATTTCGCGCCTACACAGTCAAGTAATGGCGGATTAACTAACGTTTGAAGAAAAAGTTAATTTTTAGATTTCGGTATACAACTAAAATCAGGTCATTTTAATTTTAGAGTGATGAAAGCCTAAGCACAAAATGCTGTAGCCATGGTTACAAATGCAATTTTCCAATAGGGAAACCTCTTTTTCATTTGTTTTTGCTTACGTCATTGTCAAATTAAAATGGCCTTATCGTAGTTCCTTAAAAATACGTACTCAAGAAACAAATGCAACGAGAAAAGTAACAAAAACAAGTTGTAAGTAGTTTAGATACGTAATTAAACAGCATATTATAATATCAGTAAATTTCAATAAAAACAAACCATGAAGAACACCTTATAAACTGGTCAGTCGGCGAAAAAATTCGCAGAGTTAAAATACCATGACGTAAGCCAACTCAGAAGTGAGTTTTAGCATTGACACCTTTATCATCAATGGTCGGCCCGGTGCCATCTGAGGAGCCATATTGTGTTTTATACGAACGTGTGAAAATCGACCAGATTTTGGACCTATCAATAATTATTTAGGTACCTGTTAGTGAAACTATTAAGTTGGTAAGATAGTTACAAAGAGCTTTACTGATATGTACCCATCAAATGCAAACAAAAAAATGAGTTGCATTGTTTTATAGAGGTAATTTTTTAATTACAGAGGCAAACAAAGGGAAAAATATAAAGTTGCATTTTTGTTTTAAGAAAAAAAAGGTAAAATTTTTTTAAAAAAACAGGGAAAAGGGGCGGAAAACCATTTTTAAAATTTTAATTTTTTTTAATTTTTAAATATTTATAAATAATATATTTTTTTTTTTTTTTAATTATAATAATAATATTTTTATAATAAATTAAGAAATTGGAAATTTTTTTAAAAACCTCCTATTTTATAAACATAATTAAGATGAGGAATTGCTTATTATTGACACAAACAGAGTCACATAATTTAAAAAAGGTAGTTTTTCAAAAAGTAAAAGGTTTTATGTACTATTACATTATAAACAGTTTTTTATTATACAGTTTAGCGGCCGTAGCATGTCCTTTTATGTACTAGTAAAATAAAATACGCCTTTATTTTACACTTTTTTGTGATATCCAAAACTACGTTAAAAATATTTTTGGTAATTTTTTACTTATCGGGTCACGGCCGATTTTATTGAAATTTAGTACACATGGGTATTTTTGAACACGAATCAAATTTTGTAGAAAGTTCTGGTTTTAAAGTTATAACAACACCCTACTCGGACCTAACCTTAAAAATGCACCAACGCCCCTAAAATTTATCGACCTTTTTAGGACCTTTTTTGAATAATTGGATAAAAGTTTATGATAACATGACATTCCATTTAAAAAAATGTAAAATAAAGTAATTTTTAAAACTATTTGATACTAGTGTCAAATATAAAAAACCTAAATGCGAACTGTGGTGTTTTAATATATAAATTATTATGCATACATTTTTGTAAAAAATAATTTGGCATTTTGTTTGTTTTTTTTTTAATAACAAATTAAAAAGCTTTTTAATTTATTTTGGAAAGTCAAAAACTCATCTTATACCCAAAAAATAATATAATTACTAAAAACTCGGCAATTTCACAAAAATATACAAAAATAGACTTTGCATAGAGGCAAATATAATCATAAAGGTTCTTAATGACCTATCACTCAGTAAAAACTTTCTCTCGATGTACTAAACACCCTGTATATATTATATAAAACTCATTAAGAAAGTGTTAATTTTATGTATTATCTCTTCTGATTCAGTCTAAATGATTTTCTTAGTTGTTCTTTTTAATTCTGCGGAAAAAATATACAAGATGCATCTTTTACATTTTTTTAATATGAGCAAAGCCACAAACATATCGCTGCTCAGTCCTTGTTGTATTAGGCTGTGCTTATTGGATTTGATTTTTTTAATTTTTTTTTTATATATGTTAGGTCTAAAAAATAATTCATAACAAAAATTCTTTAAATATTTAAATAAATTATTATATTTTTGCTTATGTCTAAGGGTGTAAAGATAATTCTCAATTTAGTTTCTTCATTTTGGGTTTTTCCCTTTTCCAAAGAGGGCTACAAACATGAAGGATTATACTCTATTTCTAGGAATACCCAAATTATGTTAGATTAAAATACGGTACCCGAAAACAAATTAAAATGGGTATAATAAGACACCCTGCCCTAAAGTATTATGATCATAAAACTATTGTTGCATTATTGAAAGTGAAATACCCTAGGGTTAATTTAATTTTCCAGGTATAAGATCTTTATGTCTAATAATATGTATTATACCAATAAAACTTAAATTAGGTAAAGATGAAAGGTGAAAATTGCAAAAGTGGATACTTGCAATCTTGCAATACTCATTTCTGATGCCACTGCTTTTGGGGTATTGTACATAATTTGGTCTTTTAATCATGTTAAAAAAACAAAATCCAATTATTTAAAAACTTCTGGGGTTCAACAAAAAACTTAAATTTTGGTTATGAGATTTATATTCACAGGTACATAGGTGCTAAATTTTCTATTGATCACCATGGAATTTATAAAAGAGGAAAAAGTAGAGGGATACTTGATAGCCATCTTCCCCTTGGATATTTTTTCACGGTAAAAGCTGTAAAAAATATTTTTACTGGGGCGCCCCATTACTAAACAAAACGTCTATGAAATCTTAAAAATTAGAAACTGCTGATAAATACATTCAAAAAACATTTTACGGGTACCAGAAAAAAAAATAATTTAATAAAATAAGATCCCTTTTAATTCATTTTAATTTAAAAAGGTACTATTTCATATTTAATTAGCGAGGCTGCCTTGAGAAGCAAACTTGTTGATTTGTTCGCCCGGCCCTCACTTATGTATTTCTTTATTTTGATTGAATTGAGACCGTGCGCGGCATTGTTGTCCTTGTCGGGTAGATCTGTTTGGTATTCACTTTCCAAATTAACAATAATGTATATGCCGCGCGCGGCTTGCTCGCGAAATAAATACGTAGCTTAAAATATTTCGCATCAAACCGGATTCAAATCTTAAGTCAATCCATACCTTTTTCTATCTATCTGTTTTGTACAAGTTGTCTAGTAGTGTATAAAAGATACCAAAAAGACCAAACAAAAGTTAATATGTTTTTTAAGGCGATAAAGACTTTTTCCAAAATCAATATTATAACTTAACCGGAAAGTCAGAAATGGACTAGCTACAACGTACGGAGGTCTAAAATTTGCTCAGGATCATTTTTTGGATACGGTATTATCAACTCTTTTTTAGAATTTTTTTTTTTTGATAATTTAGCAACATCACAAATCTTTACATAATTTCTCTGAAACATTATATCCCCTTTTACTTTTCTGGAAACACCGAGGTAATGTAAATTTTAAAAAATTGACCCTCTTGTTTTTAGAGCCTCTAGATAACGGTCTATCTGTTCGTCTGCCGACCTGCCTGTCTCTCTATTGGCGCCATAACTTCTTAACAAAACCTTAGACACCTATGTTACGTTAGTACTTAGGTTTAAAGCCTTTGCGGACTGTATTAAAAACAAAAGATAATAATTTCAAATTTGTTAAACGTATTTCGAATCTTATATCATTTTTATGTGGCACTTTAGGATATTTTTATACAAAACAGAGCTAATTTGACGTCGTAAAAAATAAAAAAACAACTGTCAAATTAGGCGCTTGGCAAATTTTTTTTAAAAGCTCAAAAAACCACAAATTAGCAAAACTATAAATTTTTTAAAAAATGATAATCAAGTGCTTTTGTTTTCAAAGGCATAATTGATTATATTACGTAAAAATAACGTAATTTTTCTGCAATTTTTGTTTTTTTAAAAACGTACTCCGACTAAAAAATATATGCCATCAGCTAATGGAAGATTTGTTGGCCAAAACCAACCACCTTTAGCTCAAAAAAATATAAAAAACTCAAAAAACTTATCTACATTTTGGTGCAAATCGACCACCATTGCCAAGGTAAACTTAAATAAAAAGAAAAACAGAAATTAAAATTTTTAAGAAATTTTGGTTTAAAAATTTAGAAAATTCTAATAGGTTTTTTGTTTTTTATGACGTTTTGTCATAAATAATATATAAGTTTGTTTGACTAGTATATTTATAAGATAAAAAGGGTGGTATGTTAATTGATTTTAAGTTTATCTTGAATACCCTTGAAAGTGTTAGACAATGTAATGGTTTCAATAACACTAAAATCTTGGACTTGCATTATATTTATTTGTGAATTGTTACACAACGTTTCGGTTAGTGATGTATCTCTTGATGATGTATTATCTTAAATTATTTCAGCATCAAGCATAAATAACAATGAGTTATTTAAATTAACAGATATGGATGCTACACATTTTTCTTTATTTAATAAAAAAAATGCCCTTTCCTTTATTTTACGTTTTTTTGAACAAGCTTCCTTTTCTTAAATGCTAGAAGCATGCCAGTTTATTATGTGGTTGTTGACAGATTTTTGATTTGTGGAATGATATGTTTTTATGGTATGTTCTCTCTTCTTTTATGCGTTTGGCTAATGATCTGGAAGTTTCACCTATAAAAAAATTATTACATTCAAAAGGGATCTTATAATTAACATTTTTTGTATTTTCGTTTATATTGTATGGAATTGTTTTTGTTGTTTAAGATCTAGTGTGTTTTTGTTTTAAAAATAGCCGGGAATATATGGTAAAAACAAATTTGTAATTTGTCAATTTTGATTTTGTCTTAAATTTGGTTGTTTAAATTTTAGAAAGCTTTTGTCTATAAAATCAAGAGGATAGTTATTTTGAGCTAAAATGTCTTTAATTTCTTTTTTTATTTTCTCTATTTTAATCCAAACAAGTTGTTTCAATTCTATCAAAAAGACTTTTAATAACACCTTTTTCACCAACATCTTTTTAATTAGAATATTAAGATAAGAAAATGAGTGAGTTTTTTTTTAAAGTAAAAGTTATAGTGGGTTCTTGTGTATTAGTGTGTGTTATTATTATTTAGACAATGTTCGTCATGTTGATAAATAAAAAAAAATGTCATCTAAATATCTCCACGAAACTGGACTTTTTTTGGCATAGTAACATAATAGGAGTAATTTTGTTTAAAATAACGTGGGTTATGCAAAAACTGCCAAAATATCGAATGCAAAGCTTGCAGAGTGCAATTTTCGGCTGGTGCAAGGACAAAAGTCCGTTTACCTCATCTCAACATCGGATAGACGTCCTATAATTAATAATAACCATTCTTTTTAAAACCAGTGATTTGGTGGTTCAAGGTTTCCTCTGTCACATCAAACTTTTATTATCATTTATAATATGAGTTTAAATGAGATATGGCGGCGACAGTAAAAAATTGCATCCGAGAGCAAATCGTTCTCGCAAATTGTTGCACGAGATTTATTGCACGCAACCTTACAATTTAAACAAAAACTAACCTAGGCAATTTAAAAATATAAATATATCATTGTAGCAAGCATGGAGAAAAGAAAAAATATATATTTAGGTTATTTTTGGAAGAATAAACAAGTTTCTTTTAACCCCAACACCGTAAGTTCCCAAAACGAATAATTTTAAAAATTTGTACACTGTTTCCTAATAAAATGTCACTGTGAGTTTCTTAAATAAATAATTTTAAAAATTTGTACACCGTTTCTTAATACAATACCACTGTGAGTTCCTTAAATAAATAACTTTAAAAATTTGTACACCGTTTTTTAATAAAATGCCACTGTGAGCAAGGCCGTATCTAGGCGGTGGCGAGATGGGCGACCGCCAAGGGCGCAGCTAGCTGGGGGGGCGCAAAATCGACCATGAATTTTTTTTTTATCAGTTGTCAGTATTGTTGTCATATTAATATTTTTTATTGACAAAATTAATTAAATAAATAAATTACAACAGAACAATTTTATAGCAAATTTTTAACTTAGATACTTAATTTAATTATTTTCAATATATTAAGACTAAAGACAAATGTATGAATTAATAATAAAATATCAATTTATCCAGATACCTATACCGAGTATATAACTCCTTAATTTTTTTTTATATTTAAGCTGCAGATAAATTGGTATTTTATAAATTGGGGGTAGCTCTAGTTCCTAACTTATAATATATTTTTCCGGTAGTTTCTGTAAAAATCAATGAATCATTCGTTTAGCTAATATATATGTTTTAAATTCGACTCTTACCTTGGGGATCTCAGAAATGGTAAGAGATATGAGGAAGTTAAAATTGGGACAAAGTTGCTTATAGGGAAACCCAATAATACACTGTTAAAAAATTGAAGTTATCTTTTGTACTTTTGGAAATTTGGCGAAATAACTAAAATATCCGATTTTCCTTTTTATTTTTTTACGAGCTTATTTTAAAAGGTAAAAAAAAATCTAAAAATACATTCTTATCGGAACTTTTTGCGCCTTATGTATTGGTGAAGTCAAAACTTTTTTAAGACGTTTTGTTTTCGTGAAACCATCCACAACATTATTACTTTTTTTAAATACGGTCCTGGATTTTCTTATTGATACGCAACTTTGCCCCAATTTAAACTTCTTTGCATCTCTTACCGTTTCCAAGAGCCCAATGGTGACAGTCGAATTTGAAACACCCTGTATATTTTAAAATCTTTTTTACATGTTTCATACCAAAGATTTTAAATATTTTCTGTAAATACATGTAATACAAGTTTTTAATTAAATATTTTGTTGCATATTATTTAATTTATTAAAGTATTAATGTTACGTTTTAGTATGCCTGCTAAGCACAGTATTTTTGTAACTATTATTTTATTGTTGAGAAAATTTATTAAGTTTAATCATCCTCAAATAAGGATGTATAGTTAATTTATATTCCACTTCTTTGAGCCAGATACAAACAGTTGTTTTATGTAAATCGAGTCTATTTCAAATAGTAGGCTAACATTTCCATAAAAAAAATATAGAATTCGACAAAATTCCACCACAAAATTGGTATTTTAAAGGAACGAAATCCTCGAATCAAAAAACTTTAGATCTACAACTTTGCACTTTAATTATATAAAATTTAATGGGGAAAACCTCCAATCTCCCCGTTTTCGTTGAAGAGTATTCCATAATCCCCCGGTGTGTGAAGGGGGCGCAAATGTTAAACCCCGCCAAGGGCGCGGCCATACCTAGATACGGCACTGACTGTGAGTTCCTTAAATAAATAATTTTAGAAATTTGTACACCGTTTTTTAATAAAATGCCACTGTAAGTTCCTTAAATAAATAATTTTAGAAATTTGTACACCGTCTTTAATAAAATGCATAATAGCTAAATTGCATTTGTTAATATCACAAAAAGATATGAGGAAAAAAATGAAGTTATTTTACAAAAAAATTAACACCAGTGTGTTTTGAAGAACCATAATGGGTTTTTTGACAGGTCATCATGGCAACACATGTATTTTATGTAACCAACAGCGAATCCTAGTAGAAATTTTTGGACAAAATAACAATTTTTTTTGACAATTATAAAACAAAATTATAATTTTGCTGTAATAAATATTAAAAGAGTATTTTTGCGCTCCGTAAATTGATATTTAAAAAAAATAAAAATTGTTGTCTGGCGCTAATGACACAGGACCACAAAAAAAGAAGTTGTGTGTGTGTGCTGGGTGTCGGACTAGTATTTTCTGGAGTATTTTTTCCGCTGAACACGAATCTAAAGTCAACATTAAGGGTCAATCAGCAAAAAATCGAGAAAATCCCAAAAAAACGACACAGTACAATTACCCGCAGAAACCTGCTACCACGGAATGTTTGGACTACGACTATATCAACTATAAGAGATACAAAAAATTTCATTTAACAAAAAAGAGAGATTTTCAAATTTTCTATAAAAAATTACGTAAACAATTTTGATAAGATAAATATTAAAGTAGATAAAAACGAAAATGTAATTTTCACAAAAAATTTTGGCCCAAAATAGGAATTTTTTTTATTAATGTGATTTTTGTTTTTTTTTTTTGATAATAAATAAATTATTTTATCTACTTAAATTCCAAATTACTTAAAATATGCATAAAAAATCCAAAAATAAAAAAAAAATAATTTCAAATTTTTTCCAGAGGTATACCTTGAAAAAATCCTGATAATTCGGTTTTTTGATTATAACTCAAAAAATATTGCATTTAGACAAAAAGGTTTAATAACCTTAATTGAAGGCCTTTTTAAAATACATTGTTTATGTCATATAAAGTTTCGTGTCTCTTTTATAGTTTTTAAGATATTGACGTTTTAAATTAAAAAATCATTAATATCTGAAATTACGCCCTTTCTCGATTATTTGCTGATTGACCTCCAATTTTCGTATTTAGCGGAAAAAAGTACTCCAAAAAATCCTAGTCCGACACCCAGCACACACCACTTATTTTTTTGTGGGCCTGTGTTATGGACGCCGCGCAATTTCAAGTCTATGTAAGGTACCTATAAAAAAAATAAATAGAAATTAAAAAATATATATTTTCGACCACTTGTGGTAATTTAAAGTTTGTGTAAAATTAAAGAATAACCAACTATTATATGATAGTTCTTTTAATGGCATTTTCAAATGATTACAATAAGTAGAAATCAATACTAAAATTATTTTAAACACAACTTGTTGTAAAATTTTTTTTATCGAAGCCACGCAAGTGTAAACTAAATCTGAATACTTATATTTTTTTAAAAATATCATAATAATTTTTTAAATGTATAAGCGCTCGAAACAAATTCCCGAAATAATTAAACTTTTTGTGGTATTACTAGAGATAATTTGCATTAACTAAAAAAACATTTTTTTATGTAAATATAAAGTGATTCCAAAAATACATAGTACAGCCACAAAATTAAGACAATACTTTCTAAACCAACCCGCAGAATATCGTACAATTTTTCAAATAAATTAGAATGTCAAATACCTACTAGCTAATTGGACAACAAAAGTATTTAAAAGTTTAAGGTACTTTAGAAAATAACACTTTTTTATAAAACAGATACTGATAACATATGAAAACAAGGAACATACAACCAAAATAACCAGTGGGAATAACGAACGAAAAAAAAAACGATGAAAATTTGAAATTTGTAGCGACCCGAATACAAAATAGTTAAAAAAAACAAATACATTAGGTTTGGATAAACACAATTTTTTTTTTCCAAAATAAGGCAAACTAAAATCAAATAATTTTAATTTGCAATGCTAGAAAGCGTAAAAACAAATCAGATCAATAGTGATGAGCGAGACCGGTCTTGGTCTTGCGGTCTTGGTCTTGCGGTCTTGGTCTTGGTCTTGCAGCAACACCAAGACCAAGACCGCCTTCTCGCTTGCAAGACCAAGACCAAGACCGAGGGGTGCAAGACTACGCAAGACCAAGACCGACCTGCAAGACTCTTGCACTTTTGTCACTTTTTTTTTAAATTATAATATTCAATATACAGAGGTATTTCATACAGACATGACAAAAAATGTGTCGAGAACTGCCTAAAAAGGCGATTATTTTATGAGTAACAGGTTTTTTATTAATAAAATAATAATTAAATCCATCACTTCGTTTTTTAATAAAATTATCTAAAAACGATAACTAGTAGATTTAGTAACATGTTTTAAAAATAATAAGATTGTGACTCAATGGTCCGACAAAGCTCGATATCTCCAAAACCGTTTACGACAGAGAAATACTAAGAGTACAAAAGTTATAGAAGCTGAAAATTACTTACCTATTCCTAATGTTTTTATTTTAATTAGGTATCTAGTGATGCCACTTACTGTAAGAAGTGGCATCATTAGATTGCTCCTTTAAACTAAGATATAAATGTAAAAGTGATGGTTTAATAAAAAATATATTTGTCATTTTATATAGGAATACTTTTTATATAAATGTATTTTAAATTTCACTTCCGGTTTAGACGGAAAAGTCAAAACAATGCCAAAAGTATAATGATGACGTCATTTTTGTCAAAACCGAAAATGATATATAAAAAACCATCTACGTCGACATTGTACCTATATGACAGTTCAAAAGTTCCAGCATAATATACAGAGAAGCGATTTTTTTAAATTAATTTTTTGCTACAAATTTTGTATTTTAGGTTAAAAGCTAAAAATGAGGAAGTTTTCTTGAGTGGTAGTGAATTTTTTGAAAAATTCTGGAATAGAGAATAATTTTACATTTTACGCCCTTTTTTCTATAATTTTTGTATACTAAGTTTTTTACCATTATGAATGGTTTCGGATATATCGATCTTTGTCGCACTATCGAGTCACCTTGTATATGCAGAATGTTTATAAAGTATTTGTACAAACTTTGTACGGCAAATGTTTCACTAATTTGAACATATAAAGTTTATTTGAACTGAAAAGCTTTCTAAATACCTTTTTTTTTTTTTAATTAGAAATCAATGTTTACATATCAGAATCATTTTCATGGAAATTTCACATCTGGTTGAAATTAAAAGTTTTTTTTCTGCCCTCAGAGTACTCAGTATTGTAATTTTATATGCTTCCTCAAAGAAAATTTAAATAATTCCTATCATTAAAATGAAGCGCTATAAATAAATAAACCCCTACATTTAAAGTATCCTTTTTAATCAAATAATTTAAATGTACATGTAAGGTTAAAATTGGTATAGTTTAAAATTTTAAAGCAAAAAATATAGTCTCCATCTTTATTTATTTGTAAGTATTAAAAAAATATATATTTTATCTAAGATTGCTTAATTTAAATTATTACTACCAAAAAAAGCAAGACCAGCAAGACTCTTGCAGCAAGACCAAGACCAAGACCGGGTGGTGCAAGACCAAGACCAAGACCAAGACCTTCTTTGGGCTTGCAAGACCAAGACCAAGACCAGACTTGCAAGACCAAGACCAAGACCAAGACCAAGACTAGCCCGGTCTTGGTCTTGGTCTTGCTTTGCTCATCACTACAGATCATTACTCAGGAGGAAAGATAAAATAATTCCAAAACTGCATTTTTTGTGTTATATGCAAAAATCATATAAAACATGACAGAAAATATCCCGAAAAAGTAACATAACTCAAATCCGCCACTGACGCGCTAATATTTTTTTTCATCCCCATTGCAATTATTTTGTCGCCTGCACATGAAAAGTGTCACATATTTACTTAAGACAAAATTTAACGGTATTCATAACAGAATTTTCTAAACCAACCCGGAGAATGCCATAATTGCAACTTACACGATTTTTGAAAAAAATAATAATGTCAATTACCGACTAGCTAATGAGACAACAAAAGTATTTATAAAGTATAAGGTACTTTAGAAAAAAACATGTACTGATAATATAGGAAACATGGAACATACAACCAAAATAACAAGTAACAAAAAAAAATGGAAATATATAGCGATCCGTATACAACTAAGTTAAAGAAAAAAACAAATACATTAGGTATGGATTAACACAAAATGATTTTTTTTTTAAATAAGGCAAAATATAGTCAATTGATTATTATTTGAAATGCTAGAAAGCATAAGAAGAAATCAGATCTTCCCTTAAGTACAAAAGTAAAATAAGTCCAAAAATGCTATTTTTGTGTTATATGCAAAAAATGAAATATGACAAAAAATATGTTGGAAAAAGTTACAAAACTTAAATACCGCGAATCCGCCACTGACGCGCTAATATTCTTTTTCGTCCCTATTGCGATTTTTTTGTCTCTTTCGCATGAAAAGTGTCACACATTTACTTAAGACAAAATTTGACCATATTTTAATAAGGAAATTGACACTTTGGTTGTAGTGACTAATTTTGTGTAAGTTCCAATTAACCTACCAATTAACAAATAAGGAAAACAACATAACTCTAAATGTGACCGTATTTGTGTTAATTTCTTTTTAGAAAAAGTGACCAAAAAAGATAAAAGTTTGTTCCTTTTAAGCTTAAAATCAAAAAAAATAACAGTAATTTTTTATATGTAAACAAAAATCATATTTCTTCTAAGCTAACTGACAAGCACTAGCCATTCCTTGTTTAATGTAAAAAATATTTGATAAATATATATTTGCTGCTTACGTAGATACCTAGAAATTCAAAAAATTAAATTCATCATTACAAATTAATTGAATCAATATTTTTAAAAAAATTTGTTGCATATTTCTTAGCCGTTGTGTACCTAACTTTGAATATATGAATGTTTATTAAATCACTTTTTTTGGCTTGTTTGTTTTACTAATTATCATTTCCACCTTAGTTCAAATCGCAATTCCTGCCCCGCTAAAATAATCAAAAACCACCCCCAAATATCTCTTTTGCAAACTCATAATAATCTTGCTTCCCTCACCCCTCTTTTCCACTGCCCCCTAATCCGGGCTAGTGTAAGCATCATAATCCAGCGAGTTGTCTATGTTCAAAAATGCAGCATCTTACGACCCCCCTCCACACCCCTTGGGCATTCATTCGGGCCACCCTATTGGCCGAGAGCGGCCTATGCGAAGTTGCGAAACTATACACGCACGTTGGACCCCCGAAATTAGAGAGAAGGACCGGCAGTCTGAGATCAGTTGCCGGCTGTCCACCTCGAGAGCAAGTCGAAAGTGAGAGTCAGTGAATAAACAGTGAAGTGAGACAAAACTTCGTGCGGTTTGAAGCGAGAACTTTACCAACGCAGCGGACAGTGAAAAATGTCAAAACTAAGAGAAGACTGACGCCCCCACGATGGGCTAAAGTACACGCGCCAGCTTTATTTTAATTTTTCGGTTTATTTTGTTTTGTTTTTGACGGCTATGCCTCTTTCCGCGATCGGACTTGATTATAGTTTTTGTTATTCCTCACCACCGGATATAAAAACTTTGGACATGTTATGATATTAAACGGGTGACTGTTGTATTTTTTAGTTTTTGCTTATTTTTTTTGGTTTAAAAACTATTGGACAAAGTTTAAAAGTGCAAAATTTTAATGGCAAGTAGCAGCGGAGTACAGTCGTTTCAAAAGCCATTCCATTGCAAAGATTGTGGATTATTATTTAATTCGGCAGAATCATTGGAAGTTCACCTCCAGTACCACGGAGAAAATTTAATACAGCAGTGGGCAGCTAAAGCACAAGGTTCCATCGAAGAAAAAAACAACAACATGACGAAAGTTACATCAGGAATAAAACGTGAGTTTTCATCTAGTAATTCTATGCCAGCTGATAGCTCTGATATTCAAAAGAAAAGCCCTGAATATCACCGCACTACCCCCGAAGGCATTTATGGCCATCCCCCTACACCTCAAAGCTATCAAAGTGCTTCATCTCCGTATCAAAATCATGAAAATCCCTCATTTTCACCCAATTTTCAAAATTATCCATTAGTTAAAAGTGAAGGCAATTCACCTGCCTCACAGCAACAGCCTCTTTATCAGAATTCATTTTCTAACTATGCCGAGCAACAACAGTTTTTTGGCATGGAATCCAATAATCACTATTCACTAGAAATGAATATAAATAAACATTCCAACACATCATTTCGCTATCATCCCTATGGAGCTCAATCTTTTGAGCGACCAAAATCACAAGTGGGTGCTCCACAAGTTAGTCCTGCATACCCCCCGCAGCCCACTCCGTCACCTAGTCCAAAACAATGTGACAAATGCGGTTATGTATGCGAATCCGCAGCACAGCTTATTGAGCACAACAATCTTAATCATTCCAATAACCCCCAAGTTCAATCTCAATACTCCCAAAATAATCAACACTTTATGTTCGAACATCAACCCTCAACGAAAGAAGAGGATGTTTCCCAAAGTGATATACTTGACCTTGACTCTCATAAAGTAGTCCATCCCGCCTGGGTAGAAACTAAGGAAGAAGACAAGCGCTCCAATGGCGAAACTAATCACCCACACACAGTATCTGCCATGTTGAATACTTGGCCATCACCACAGCAGCAGCCAAGTGGTGTATTTCAAAATGAGCATAATATGTACATAAGCGACTCAGGGGATCAAAAAATGTTTTCCAGCTTGCCAAATATGCCGGAAACTAAAATGTTCTCAGCGGATCAAAAACTATTTCAGCCTCATCAGATGGCCAATCAAAACTTCATTTCTAACGGCGTATCGTCGTCAAATCCTGAAATGGGCAGTACCAATCAACAATCATATAGATCATTTGAACACTTGCCAACTCCTCCAAGCGCTGTGATCTCAAGCACTCAGGTTTCTCAAGTTCCTACCGCTAACGCGGGCCCTCAATCTAACCCGGGTACAAAAGGCGCTAACTGGAAATCCAATGAAGCCCGCAGGCCCAAAACCTACCAATGTACCGCTTGTAATAAGTGGTTTACAAGTTCCGGTCATTTAAAACGCCATTATAACACCACACTACATAAGAACGCTGTTAAGTCTAGTGGTCAACCTGATCCAGCAACCTTGCCAATTAGCGCGCATCATCACCCATCCAGAGAATCGACGTCCATAAAGGATGATAACAGTGCAAACTCAGTAAGCCCAAGAGAAGATTCAAAAGGGGAAGATACCAATGGAATGGGGTCCCAGTTTGATAATCGGATAGGTTCCATGCCAGGTTTACTTCAACATCCTCCAAATGGTCCTTATGATCGACAAGGTATGCATCATACACCTCCAATGCATTCGCCTATATCGCAACATCATACACCGCTAAGTAATCCAAGCCCTCTTGGTGGTCACATGATGCAAAATTCTGGATTTTCAAATATGACCAACGGGAGTCCCCCAAACGGGGATGCAGGCCTCTCGCCACCGGATTCGAGGGGCCTGCTTGCAATGGCGCCACCTCACAGTTTCAATATGATATCTCAAGCTCCTATGATGCCTCCTATGGAAGCTACCCAGTTTCAGATGTACCCAAACGGGTTGGCCCCCCACGTTTCGCAGGCTACGGATACCAACAACCCCAATACTATTGGTGAACTCCAATTCGTAGTCCAAAATGAAGTTCAACCATTGCCCAGTTTTGCGCAGATCCAAGCGCATCGATTCGGCATTGGTTTAGCGAACGTGGGGGGTTTGGAGTCGGTAACGACTCCAGCTTCTTTCACATATTACACCAACGAGCAATTATATGATTATGAGGTCGCAAAAAATTTGTTACTAAAAGAGGAAGATGGTCAGTACAAGTTATCTATTATAACAAACGATGAAGTATTGCAGCAGTCACCCGATGATGTAAATCAGATTTCACAGTATTCGCCTACTACTAGCAACAACAACAATAATGATGTTAAGATAGAAATTAATTACGAAGAGTTGCCTGCAAATCCTAATGAGCATACAGACCTTTCTTATTTAGTAGCAAATTCCTCAGAAACTGTCACGCAATCTTTAACGGATCCTTTGGTTATTACGACAGATCTGCAAGGAGAAGCTAAAGAAAATTATGAAGCAAGTACTGCAACTGGAAGCCCCAGAATTTCCTCTACTACGGTTCCTAATCAAGATGAAAGCAAAACCAAATGCTTTGATTGCGATAAGGTCTTTAACAGACCCTGCTATCTTACTCAGCATAACAAGACCTGTCATAACGGCGATAAGCCTTATAAATGTACTCGATGCGGAAAACGATTTTCCGATGAAAAAACTTACAAAGAACATACCAGGAAGCATGCTGGAGACAAGCCACACAAATGTGATATGTGCCCAAAAATGTTCAATCACAAGACAGATTTAAGGCGGCATTTATGCTGTCACACAGGCCGTAAACCATATGCCTGTGATATGTGTGGAAAAGGGTTCATCAGAAAAGATCATATGGTCAAGCATAAGGATACCCATCAAAAAAAGAAAGAGAAACTTAGTGCAATGAGAAGCTAGACGGCTTTGACGAAGACAGGAACTGTAGAAGAAGATGATTCTCCATTTTAATCTCTGTTCTTGATGTGTATATATAGTTAATATTATTGGTATTTATTTGTTTACCTCATGGCACTTTTCTCTACTTAAATGTTGTTGCCATTTAAAAGATATTTTATTATTGTTGTATATATTTGTTTATATTTTTCAGGTCTCTAATTTTTCACATAGTTAAATTTTAGAATCATGGTTTCTACTGGTTTCAGGTAGATCTGGCCTAATGTTTCTAAGTAAGGTGCAATAGTCCATGTCAGACATTCCAAAGAAAGTATCAATAAGGTAAATAATAAAGTTAAACACTATATTCCTTTAAAAATGAGCTTAAATTAAATGGTTTTCAATTTTCATTTTATATTTTATTCAGTTTCGTATATTTTTTGATAATAATAAGGAATTAAATATTAATAATAAATATTGGTCTTGCTATATCTTCTTTTTAAATATTATAAAGCAAGGGTATTTCTTATTTTTAATTTGTAGATATTTGCAGAAATAAATTAAGACTTAAAATAATTTTACATCTATAATTATTACCATAGGTTACATAGTTTTAATAATTTCCTTTATTACTTTTAAAAACAAAAATTGAAATGTTAATTTTAATTTTTTAATACATTTAGAAATGTATTTTGCCCCAAAAAACATGGCTCAGTCAGAAAACAAACTAATATTTTTTTTAAACACAATACAAAAAAGTAACAATATAGTAAAATATATTTTTGTAAATAAAAAAATAATAAAAAAACAACAAAATTTATGACATGCTGTATAAAGTGACCAGATTACAAAAAATAATCTTGAAAATATTTTTGTATATTTTATAACGTTTTTAGGATATATTTTTTAATGGGTAAATTTTAAGTTATATACAAAGTGACATTCGGGTTAATGTTCATCCAAATTCTTATGTAATTGAGTTTACAAAAATTTCAGAAAAGCTCTATATTAAAGCATATTAATGTCAAGTGTACATATCTCTTTAAAAACTTGTAGACTAGTTAAAGAAAACATTAAATTATGATAATTTTGACAAAAAGGGTTGAAACACACCTAGAACTTAAAAAAAAAACAATTTTAATTGTATAAATAATTTTCAATTAGACTTTTAAAGACAAGATAACTAAAAGAAGATATAGTAATTTGTAAAACCATTTAATAAAACAACTATTGTTTACTGGATCATTTTTGTGCTCATTAAAAATTGGTGGAAATCATGCTTCGTTATGTTAAAACAATTGCTCAAAAAAATTGATTTTAATAGTCTCAACAATACTAAATCAACAGCAATACCTCAGTATCTCAGTCATAAGCATAGATTATAAATATTTATATATCAGAAAAAGTATAAATTTAAGGTTAATCTTAAATGTCAATGTACAAACTATAAATTCAAGTTTATTAAGCAAAAAGATGAAAATAGGTGTATAAAAAATAGACGATAGTTAATTCTACAAGTTTTTTTTTATATTTTAAATATTTTAAGTTCATTTCATTGTTAAGTTTCGATATTGTCAAATAACAACATCATAAAATTAAACATTTGATTTTGTGCAGCATTAAGGCACAGATTGAAGATATTTTGCCATGTTGTCAATTATATCATAAAATTCCGAAAAATTAGAATTAAATTTTGGCAACGTAAAATATCACAGTAATGGAAACGATATGAGACTTAAAATTTTGGAAATATAGAAAAAAACTTTAAAAATAAAATAGGGTTTATTATTCTCTGAAGTAATAAAAATATTGCAATAAAAGATGAACAACGCAAATTTTGATATTCGTTGATTTCAAAGTATGTGTGAATTGTTTGTATATAGTATGATGTTTTGTTGGCGATAGGTAATTTATAGTATCTTTTACAGATGACGTAACTACCTCAGTTAAATTGTGCCAATTTAATTTTTAGTCCCTTGATAGAAAAAATTTATGTGCCAAGATACTTAAAAGTGTGGACGATGGTCTTTTGACATCAGTATTTTATCGGGGGTAAATTCCTTATTCTTTAATATGATTTTATTCAGGCCTAGTTTTGAATAAACTTTAAAATTTAACTTTTAAATCAAACATAAAAAGCAAAAAAAATATTGTTTATCTGCAAAAGGTATTTGAGTTCTCTGTATAATATAAATATATTCTCATGATATTTGGTGCAGGGTATTAAAAGCAAAGGTGTTATTGATAAAAATATTGATTACTAGACTAATAAATATTTTAATTTATCATGTATTCTTAAAATTCATAAGTGACAGATAAGAAGCCTTTGTGTTTAACTCCCCATTTTTAAGTATAAAAAAATAATTTTTATTTAAATCTTGAAATTATGGAATTGGGCATTTACTCCCAGTCCCCAAAAATAGTTTAAAAATAACATACTTACTTGTTGCTGTGTATACAGCTTTTTAAGCATACTCCTTTTTTACAATTATTGTTAAAAAAATGCATTATGCTCAACACTATTTTTTTACTTTCTTAAATATCGAATATTTAAACCAACTACAACATTGTCTTTTATAAACTATTTTTAGGGACTCTCCTATTTTTGAGGCATAGTCGTCATAACTACCCCCCCTTCTAGTGCAATTTGTATTATATCTGTTTTAGAGCGTCATTTTCGATTTGGAAAAACTTTCCAAAAACTTTTTTTGACTTGGCCAGAGCAACCGTTTTCAGTATTTCAAATTATTTTTGAAAAGTTTTTCTAATTGTGCGGTTACCAAATTTTGTTAAAGAAAATATTGTGTTGTTAAACATTATGTTTTATGAATCATAATTGTATATTGTTCAGTATTTTTTATGTTACTGTATGTAATTTGAGATGTTATTGTATGTTAACTGGCCCCACAATTAATTTTATGGTTTGTTAGAAAATTTATGTGTGTGAAAATATGGGACTGGATTGTTCAATCACCCAGATCGATTTTCTGAAAAACCTCGAGTGTGTATGTTTTGTTAAGACTGATTACATGCTTATTACTGTGAGAGATTTTTGTTAATAGACTGCCTCTGTTTGTATAGTTAAGTTCTTATGTAATTCAGTCTATCTCTCTTTTCTAAGTTTGTTTTACTTAGAATGACGCATTTGGACATATTATTGTGTTTGTTTATTGATGATTTATTACTGGCAATTGAATAAAAGAATTATTGAATGAATTAAATTTTTGTTTTATTTGTAGTTTTAAAAATAATCCCAAGGTATTGATTAACTAGGTTTAGAGTTTCTCTTTTTCAAACATGCAGATTACCTAAAAAAGACGCTAAAAGATCAACAAATCTACCAATGTTTTGTAGAAAAATAATTTAAAAAAATATGCAAAACATAAAAAATGTGTCATAAAATAAAAAAATAAGTAAAACTGAAATTGTTGAATTTTTTCTTTTAAAATTTGAAAGATTAAAAAATAATGATAATTATTTACAAGTGGGGTCAACCCTATTTTTGGCCATATCTAGGTGAAAAATAAACATTTTTTAATTTTTTTTATTCTGCTTGTTTTTATGGCGCATTTATAATAAAAAATGTCGTGAAAGAAAAAAACTAAGATTTCGATAGGTTTACACATAAAAAAAAACAATATAAAAGAACTGATTAAAAAAGTTAGTTTTTCAACTAAAAAATCAACTTTGAAATTTCAAAAAATTGGTCTTGCGACTAGATAACGACGAAAATATTGGATTTCATGTTTTTAAATAAAATTTCTATTTTATCTTTTTTTTATGTTTTTGATATACTTTTTTTTGAAAAATACATAAAAAACGAACAATTTGAAAAACCTAACCAAAACTAATTTTGATTTTTATTCTTTGTTTTTAAACGTAAATTGCGAAAAAAAATAACAATAAGCTTGAAGGCAATGGGAATAAAATTAATTTAAGATTATTTGCAAAAATAACGATGTTTTGAACTTTCAAAGTTGATTTTTTAATTGAAATATTAATTTTTTGATTTATTTGCTATTATCACCATGATGATCCCTCAACTCATCTATGTTCTGTGGCCAAAAATAGGGTTGACCACACTTGTAAATAATTACCAAAAAATTGGGTAACTATACAGGGTGTCCCAACTCTAATTATACACTAAACATCTCTGCTTCTGTACTTGATACACAAAAAACTTTAAAAAAATATGTTTGGTAACGCCTACCTTATTAACAGTATTGGTAGATATACAGGATGTCCCGAAAACAGAGTTTTATTGTTAAGTGCGCTTTTTTAACGCCCTGTATATTTTGCCACATTTTGACTCTTTATTCAATTCTTTATCAAAAATGTATATTACACTTACTGCCAATTTTTGCTGGTGTTTTTGAGATAACGACCTATAATTGTACTATTATCTGATTTACTCGTGTAATAATTAAAAACGATTAAAGAATAAAAACAATTAACATAACATCCTACAGTAAATGTTTAAACTACTGACCGTTTTTTAATACTATTTTCTGTCATAATTATTTTAAAATAATTCTTTTAGTGTCAGAATGACCAATTTAGCTTTTTTCTTAGTTACTTAGTTATCTCAAAAACCAGTTATAATTAACGTATAGTAGAGTCAAAATTTGGCAAAATATACAGGGCATTTCATTTAAAAAAACGTACTTAACAATAAAAAAAAACCCTCTTTTTGAGACATCATGTATATTCACCAATACTGTTAATAAAATTAGTGTTACCAAGCACTCATTTTTTATCATGTACAGGGACAGAAATATTTAGTATGTAGATAAAAGTAGGCCATCCTGCTTATTAAAAAAAAGTAAGCAACCCTTAAAAAAAGACAACAAAAAGGTAAAAAAAACCGATGTGTAGCTTTCATAAATAACTAAAGTTTACTAAAGGGATACAAAGAAATTTCAATAGGAAAAAAAAGTAGAAAGTTGGCCAATCAGTTATTTTAATGCCAAATAAAATCACGTTTGTAATTGTGTTAAAAACGGCAAAAAAGCAAATAAATGCACTTAAAAATTTATAAAAGATATTATTTCACCAAAATTCCATATGCAAAATAAGGGCCAAGTTCCTATCTAAAAATCTCGCCCTCCTAATGAACTGAGATCTAAAATTAGTCCAAATTCTGATCACAATGTTGCTTTACTCTTTTTTGACTTGTCAATTTTTTACTGATCTGTCTTTTTTAATAAATAATCTTTTTCTCATTAATACAGACATTTTTTTAATTAATGCAAACATAGGTAAAAACGAACTTGCCAAGTCAAAAAAGAGTGGAACAAAGTTGTGGACAGAACTGGGTTTTATTTTAGATCTCCGTCCTGTAAGTGGCAAATGTATTGGATAGGTGTTGGATAGGAACTTGGCCCTTTTTTTCGTAGGTGTTTTTGGTAAAATCTCTGCGCTTTTTTCTGAATTCAATAAATAACAAAAATGAGGGAAGGAAGAGATTTCATTCTTGTTTTGCAATATACGTTGCTCTGTAGGTAGAACCTATTCTTTATATCAAATATGAACTGCGAAAAATGCTTATTTTAATGCAGCATTTTTCTTTGTGTAGCGAACAAAATCCTGCCTGAATTTTAAATTCTAAGACAATTATGACTTCATTAACTCTGGTTCAATCAGATTCCAGAATTTTAAAATACAGTTTTTCAGAAGATAATATCTTAACGGTTACTTAACATAACTTTTCTAATTTTTTCATAGGTTATTAGAATACTTATGTAAATTTACGTACCAAATTTTATACCTTTATGTAGAACGAGACCGAAGTTATGATAGGAAGAAATATAAGCTAAAACATTTCGTGTAAAATACACAGATTTGTGCAGTAGGCCGGAACTTTGTCTAACGCAATACCCTGTGCGATATACCAAAAAAAATTCTACTTTGTTATACATAATTGGACCAATTTCTAACGACAAATTTTTACAGTTGAAAACATTTTTTTAATAAAACATTTTTTATAAAAATAAGTCAGCAATAAGCTTTTACATAAATAAAGTAATTCTGTTTTATTTCGATGTGATGCAGTTTTCAGATAAAATGGCCAAATAAAAAGTTCTTTGATAGTGATAAAATACTTAGTGTAGTACCTTCATAACAGAAATTGCTTAAATTGCTTAAGCGCTAGCTAAAATTATGCTTATTGAACATGACGCCTATTAATGATAGGTACGGTGTTTTTTGGGGCGCTGACTACGAATCTAAAAAAAATTCCGGCAGCCTCTGAGTTATCAGGCCTGCAAGTGGACTAACCCCAAATTGGACAATACTAAAATTCCTCCTTAAACCTGGTTACTATTAAATGAGAAATGACACTGATTAGGCACTTACATGTTAAAAAATACAGTTTTTTATTGCTTATTTTCAGTGAAAAACAACTTTAATGAATCTAGTTCTTGCTTATTGACACTTACCTAGTTACGAATTAGGCAACCTTTTATACAGCATTTCTACAACATAGACGGTGTAAAACTTGGTTCATTAGAGATGTTTTTTACTAAAAATTAGAAATAAAATATTGTAAACTTTAGTAAAATATTTAATGTGTAATTGCTCAATCACTGTATGCTAACATTTAATAATAATAAGTTTCAAAAAGAAGGAATGTAAGAAATGAGTCAATTTTGAGTTTTTGAGGTTAGTCCACTTAAAGGGCTTACAACTTAATAACCAGAGGTTGCCGTAACATAAAACTATCTTGTTAATATATCCGGACGTTTTCTCAATTTTGATGGATCATTTTTGGTAAAATTGACGAAATGAAGGAAGATGGATTCATGATGAAACTTTGCAAAAATCTTCAAGGCAGCTAGTACCAAAAAAATTGGCAGAACGGTATGAGAAACAATTTTTTGTCATTTTTTTAATGGAAATGTGGGAACAAAGTAGATTTAGAAAACGAAGACGTAATTATGGCTTATTTTTATTATCTTTTAAGTAAATATGCACGAATTTAAATAAAAATTTAGTAGTTGTCAGCTTTTGACTTATTGTAAACTTTTACAGTAGTGAGTCCGGTAAAGAAGTTTTACTGGACTGGTACGGTAAAACTTTTTTACCCGACTCAATACTGTAAAAAATTATTTTTCGGACTAAAACCAAGTATAGTCTGTCTCAAAGTATACAGTGTTAGCTTTTGCCTTCATTTATTGATTATACCTGCCGACAGCAATAAAACTGCGGATAGGTAGGTATTAAAGGACAGAACATTAGGGACGGACTTTAATAATATAAATATTTATAATTTATTGTTTATTTAGGTAAGTGTAATCTTAAAATTACATTAAGAAATTAAATATATGCAAAGTTTTAATAAATTTATAACTGCATTATCTATACATAATTACATTTTTAATCTAAATATCTAAATCTAATATATCTAAATCTAATTCTGTTTCACTATCAGAGCTATCATTGAGATTAATTACAATAGGATTTATGTTGTTTGGGATAGAAATGTAAGAGCCCTCAATTTTTATAATGTGCTGTAGTGAATTTTTCCAGCTCTCAACTAGTTGAGAAAGAACATTTTTTATCAAATTTATAACACTGGGACTTAAAGTAGGTGTAACATTTTCTGCTCTGATCTTTGATTTTACTTGGTTCCACAAACGCTCTATGGGGTTAAACATACAGTGATACGGAGGAAGCCGTAAGACAGTATGCCCAGCCTGTTCAGCCAAATTATCACATACATATTATTTTTTAATTGCATATGAATTTAGGACTTTCAAAAGTTGCGTTTTTTGTAACTGAATTCAAAATAAATATCATTTTCTAACAAATATTTCTGGATTTCAGTTTTTGAACTTGATAAAGCTGGTGCTTTGTGTAGCAGACGGCTGTGGTAGCTTGCGTTATCCATGACAATAACACTGTTGTTTGGAATATTTTTTGAAAGATAATTTTGAAACCAGTTTTCAAAAAGTTCTGCACTTGTATCCTCATGATAATCCCAGCTAGAATCCTTTATATTCTTTGCAGACAACAGCAAATCCGTCTTCTGAACCAGCGTGTATTATGGTAATGCGTTTTCGTTTATTTGAAGGTGCTTTCGTCTGACAGATTTGACTGAAATCAACACATCCTTTGGATACTGTGTCGTGTGTATCGAACCATGTTTCATTAAGGTAAATTATGGATCTGTTTTCTAACCTATATCTTTTGATTTCTTGAAGGTAATTAAATCTCCAAGTGCGTAATCTGTGCGATTCCATTACTGTTTGTCTTTTGTCTATTTTGCGGTATTTAAATCCCATTCTTCAAACAACTCTATGGAGGGTGGCACGGCTAATATTTATATTGGTTTCGTCTTCGTCTAGCTTCTTTTTCAGTTTATCCAAGGTATGAATAACTCCGCTTTCATAAAGACAATATATTTTCCTGCTTATTAGATCCTGATCACTATTGTCTATACGGTGAGATTGAAAATCACTACGTTTTTTTCTTTTGTTCAATTCTTCACTAATAATAACATCCCTTATCGATGATATTGGAGTTTTTGTAACTAGACAGGTTTCTTTTAAAGCTTCTTGTTTAATTAGACCTCTACTGATTAAAGTTTCATACACATTTTTCACAACCTCTTTTGCATCCAATGACAAATGATTTCGACGCGACATAATTATATTTTCGTAAAACAACTTTTTCGAAACGCACAGTAAAAACGGTTATTCAACACTACCACTAAAATATTAGCCAAAATATTTATATCCCTAATGGTTAATACTCAAGAAATACCTGTCCTACCCCTGCCCTTATGAACAAATGGGTTTACCCAATAACAATAGGTAATAAAATCGTTAAATGTTTATTGGGGTATGGTCCGTCAATAGCCATAACGATATACTTTGAGACAGACTATATCTAAAAGTGCGTTTTACAACTCAGTGTGACATAAATCCTACCATGGCTTAATTAAATTAAATTTAGTCTAAGAATTTTTGGTTTGCAATTCTGCCATACATAAACTGGGAAAAAAAGCCACAAAATGACTCTGTGTACCACTGGCGTAGCTAGGATTTTTATTATTTTTTTGTGTGGAATGGGACCCACACCAATATATACCAGATGCTATTGGCTCCAAGGGAAACACTTTGGTGAAGACAATTTTTATTTTGGGATTTGCGAAAAAAAGTTATTTTTTTTTACCGTACCCCCAGAGAAAATCTAAGTGTTAAAAGCGAATCCTTTATTTGCATTTTTTCGTAAATTTGATCATTTGTCGTCAACTTCCAAATTACGCGAAAATATTTGCATTTTTCTTGGAGTTAGAGTCATCTGAAATATAAGCATAAGAAAATTGTTAAGTGAAAAAAATTATCTGCCTATGGTTTTTAAAAAACCATAGATAATTTTGCAGAACTTGGGATTTGCCCATAAAATTTGATCAAATTTACGAAAAAATACAAATTGAGGATTTACTTTTAAAATTTTGATTTTTTTCTGGGCGGTAAAAAAAAACTTTTTTGCAAATTCCAAAATGAAAATATTCTTTACCAAGGTTTTTCCCTAGGGGCCAATATCATCTGGTATAAATTTGGTGTAGGTCCCATGTCTTGATTTTTAGATAACAAAGTTTGAAAATCCTTGCTACGCCATTGCTGTGTACCCCTTGACAGGTAACTGTACCTAGGCCAAGCTTAAGTGGACTATTTCAAGATAAAAAAAATGAAAAGGGATCTTTTGCTACATAATTACGAGATCATTATACGTATGTCGTATTAAGATGCGTATCCATAAAGCGAGGCAGCCAACCGAGGCGGCCGCGCGCGTCTTTCCAAACCTGGTTTGGCCAGAGCAGTGTTGGCTTTGATGATGATCCATGGCAACGATAACAAAAAAGCCGCCCACGCGTTAAGTAAATACGCACATTTATAATACAAAAATGGAGAATAGGTATTTTTGTTGGCTAATAATAAATAATTCGGATAAGCCTAATACAACATTAAATAAGGCAAATAATTTTTATTTCGTTTTTTTTACAGTTAACAAAATCATAATTTGAAATCAACAGAGTTCATTTTTAAAACGTTAGCTGATTCGTTCTTCCATAAGCATCACTTTTTAATTATTAATTATTCCACCCTCGGAGTTTTCTCTGACAGGGCTGAAATATTTATTTATAATAAAAATGAGACAGAAGAATGGGTAGCAATTACCCGAGGATTCCAGAGTTAATAGAGGGGTCACAGATTAACTCGGAGAGGTAAAAAGGGGATGTGATTCAGCCAGAATCCGAATTAGATTTTTACGTTATTGTTTGATTTACAATCTTTCGGTATAATGTAAATGTTCATGTATCTAAACAGGTTTTTTTTATTGATTTGTCTCAAGAATAAATAAGTAAATAAAAGTTTTAAAAGCAGATTTTATTTTTTTTTTATTTTTGATCCTGAGACCGTTCACAGAGGTTTAAAGTTCTAACTTACTCTAGATGTCTCAAAAAAATAGCCTAAGTATCTATACTTATAGGCGTGCGCAGGGTAAAGCTGGTGTGGGTGCCGGGATAATAATAATAATAATGCGCAAACACCATCAAACAGACCAGGAGAAGCTGCAAGCCTGGTTGGAGAAGCCTCTTCATGGACGTCACCCCAATGAGGTCAGCCAGGAAAATGGCGACAAGTTCGCGTCGAACTACTGGCTGACGTCGGGGAAGATGTTCCCAGAAACTGAAGGCTTCTTATTGGCTATACAGGACCAGGTTATTTCGACGAAAACTATCTGAAGCATATCGTTAGGGACTCGTCTCTAGAGAACGATCGATGCAGATATGGATGTCAAACATCGGAGACAATCCATCATATAACGGGGGGTTGCCAAGCATTTGCAGCATCAGAGTATAAGAAAAGACACGATTCAGCAGCCAAGATACTCCATCAACAATTGGCAGAGAAGCTAAAGCTTTTACAGAATGAAAAATTGCGTTACTATAAGTGTACTCCTAAACCTATTCTCGAAAACAATGAATTTAAATTGTACTGTGACAGAACTGTACTTACAGACCAAACTATTGCTCACAAAAGACCAGATTTTGTATTGTTGGATAAAGTTGGGAGGAAAACAACACTGATCTATGTCGCTATCCCGAACAACAACAACCTACGGGAGAAATACAATGAAAAGGTTGCCAAATACAGAAACCTAGAAACACAAATTAAAAGACAGTGGGGAATGAATAACGTCCAAACAATCCCCATAATTTTATCAACAACTGGCATTATCAAAAACTCTTTTACAAAACATCAAGGGGCCTTGGTGAACATATCTATAAGGCTATGCAAAAGGCAGTGCTACTTGCGACGGCTCGGACTGTCCGGAAATTTGTGGGGAATACAGCAGAACCTAAGAGAACCTAAAGCAAACATGGAAAGGGTTCCCACAGAGCTTAATCCTTTTGATATCTGAAGATATCTGGGATGAGTGAATGTTTCCCTTAGAGGGAGTGCAAAGCCGTGTGGCTTAAAATCATAATAATAATAATAATAATAATAATAATGAAGTAAATAAAACTATGAATAACAATATATCGATATTAAAACATTGTTATTACTAAAATTTATTAATAATAAGTTAATAAGAATAAATTCGTAGGAATGTTTGGTAAATATTTATGAAATAATAACAAACCGAGTACATTATATATTATTTATTATAAAATCATTCTTCTTTCATAAGGTACAATTTTTTAAATTCGTTTATCACAGTACTTATATCAATATTTGCGGCTAATTCCTGTTCCACAAATGAAACCAGGAGATTTTAGAAACATTCTTTGCGTATTGTGGATCTTAATTTTGATTTTACCATACTCATTTTCGAGAAGGTGCGTTCGCGTGTAATTTTTAAATCGAACCTTATCAAATAATAATTTTCATATTTTAAATACAGTAATCTTTTTCATACTAGTGGGGGTGCCACGGCACCCACGGCACCCACTGTGCGCACGCCTATGTCTATACTAAGTGGATAAATCCATCTAAAGTGGTTCAAAAAACATTAATTGGTTGCTGGCCCATTTTTAAAAATAGTGAAACTCTCCAGGTTGTTTCTATATTTTAAGACTTAAAAACTTATTTATGTTTTTAAAAACGGGCCATTATTTTTTTTAAAAATGGGTCAGCAATCAATTAATGTTTTTTGAAGGAAAAAACTTTTGTAAAGAAAATTTTCATTTTGGAATTTGCAAAAAGTTTTTTTACCGCCCTTCCCCCCCAGAAAAATCAAAATTTTAAAACCTAATTTGTATTTTTTCTAAATTTGATCATATTTATAGCAAATTCAAGTTTGAAAATATCCATGGTTTTAAACATAGCCAGTTAAATTTTTTTCATTAGCAATTTTCTTGATATATTTCAGATCTTAACCAGAAAATGCAAATATTTTCACGTATTTGAAGTTGACGATAAAATTTGATCAAATTGGAAAAAAAAAGGGTAACATTAAAACGAATAAAAACAACATTTTTTTGCAATTCCCTAAACAAAAATTGTCTTTACCAAAGTGTGCCCCTATGTCTCACTTTTTGGATAAAAAAAATTAAAAATCCTAGCTACCCCAGTGGTACACAGAGTCATTTTGTGGCTTTTTTTCAGTTTATGTACTGCAGAATTGCGGACCAACTACTAAATTCTTAGATTAAATTTATTTTGATTAAGCCATGGCAGGATTGCGGTCTAAATGATAAAGTTTGCTGTTCCTACTTTAAGTGATTAGAAGTTATTAACAAAATTTTAATAAATTTCATTACGGTTCTTTTCACGTCTAAAATATGATTGGGGAAAATAAAAAGCCGCTTTAACTAACCAGAACTAAATATGACCGACCAGAACTGAGGACTTTTAAATTTGTCTAATTTATTCCTACGTGGAAGTTATCAACAAAATCTTAATAATTTTTAATATGGTATTGATCACGTCTAATATATAATGGGGAAAATAAAAAGCCGCTTTAACTAACCAGAACTAACCATGACCGACCAAAACTGAGGGCTTTCATTTTTTTTTTTAAATTATCCCTCAGTAGAAGTTATTCACAAAATTTTAATAATTTATATAATTGGGAAAAATAAAAAGCCGCTTTAAGTCCGGGATATTTATTTTTTTAATAAACCTAAAAATTATTATTACATTTGACAAACGTAAAACTCGGCGAACTGAGGGCTTTTGAATTTGCCTAAATATTTTCAATATGGTATTTATTAGGGTCCCCAATAATTCCATGCTATTTGGGTCAAACCAGGTAATCATTTATTACCTGGAAATTTTATTCCAGGCTAACCCTTATTTTTGGGCCGCAATCCGCCCATTATTTTTTCATGTCTGATTATTTGGTCCGCAATTTGCCTATTTTCTTTTTTAATGTCTTGGTAATGGTGCATTAGAGGGGCTTCACCTATTTTTGGTCATAAAAAATCGATATATAGCGAAATTGACAGTTTTTTTTCATTTTGTTCTATTTAACGGCGGATTTACAAATCTTCTAGAAAAATAAAAAAACATATCGGTGTTAATTTTTATTTTGAATGAGTTTTTCGTCAATAAAATGCATGCATTTATAATTTTGCCCATTTTTAGTGATTTGATTTTTATATTCTACGTGTAAGACAAATATATGTAATTTCAAAAAAAAAGTTCAAATCTATTTATTTTTAGATTTTTTATTTATTTATTTTAATTAATCAAAAAATTTACTTTTTTAAAATTATTTTTTTTATTTTTTTTTTATATTTAATAAACTTTAAGAATAAAAATATTTGACAACTTAAAAAAAATCATGTTGATTTTACATCCCAAAAAGTGAAGCCGCGATTCTACACACTTACCAATGCCTTTTATACGGACTTTAATAGTAAACTTCAACTTACAATTAGTATTTGCCTTGTTTTACCTTAATAAAGTGTAAAAAGAGGTGGCATGTTGCCATATCTATGGTATTAGATAATTTTGTTCGGTGTTATGTCCATTATGATTAATGCCTATTAGCGGGGATTTCGTGAGTCTATTGTTGTTTTTTTTTGGCGTAGAACCAGGTTAAACCAGTTAGGTTTCTTTGAGTATGTCACCGGGCACATAAAATTATTTTACGACATTTTTTTGTGGTCTTGAACTTTTTAAATTAATAAAAAGTGATTTTTTTGAAATTTAAAAAAAATATTTTTTTCCGTTTCCACCGCCATAACTTTAAAAGTATCAAAGATACCAAAACATTTTTGTGTCAAATTAAAGCTCACACTGTATCTTTTTAACCTTATAAATTGTTTGGGCACAGTTTGCACTTTCATCCCTTTAAAAATCAGATAAACTGAAAATATATTTTTTTGTATTGAAATTTTCACCAATCGATAAACTTTTTTATTTTTGAAAATATTTTCATATATGCAGCGATTAATACCAAAAGTTTTTGAAAAAAAAATTTTTCCTAGAGCGTATCGTTTGGCAACAGCGATTTTTTTTAGGCGTAAAAAAGTATTATCGGGACCCACTTGCCCCGCATGCGGATAGCGTGCGTAGTAATACATTAGTAGTGGTGGTTGTCGAAATTTAGAGTGTGCTGTATGTATTTAGAATTTTAAAACAATGAAGCGAATAATTTGTAAGAAAATTGTGTATGATGGATACAAATCTGTTTTACAAAGACCTAGAATACAAGGGTTGTTATCATTACTATCAAGTGCTGAAAAAAGGCAGGACACTCTAGCAAAAGAAATTTTGTCAAAAAAATGATATTTTAATGGGCGAAATTAAAATAAAATATCATAAAGACTGTCGTAAATCTTACACAGATTCTCAAAACTATTATCATAATTTGCAATCAGACAGTGGCGCCGGTCCTTCAAATTATTGTGACACTAAACTTAAATGCGATAGTTTCAATATTAGAAAAAATGTGTTTTTTGCAACAATAGTAAAAAAAAAAAAACAAGAGTTAAATAAAAAATCTGTTTAAACAAGTAATTTAAATATTATTATGTACCTGCATGGTATAGTTGGTACCTTTCTATTAGTTTATATTTTGTACTGAAACAAAATACGATTCAATTTTATCCTTATAAATAATGTTTAGGGTATTTATTTTTTTACATAGTACTAAATCTTTTAAGGTAGTAGAAAAGCTACTTATCAAAAAAATAATAAAGCTGCCAGAAATAGAAATGACATTTATATGATATCTAAATTACGTGGCTATGAAGATTTATTTGCGTTTGATGAGAAATATCATAAATTATGTTACAGCCACTACATCTCTGAAAGAAACATAAAATCGCACAAAAATAGGAAAACGGTTTTCGAACGTATCCGAAAATAGTTCGACAATATCTACCTCTTCTGCGAGTATTGGTAGTGATGTTCAGATAGATCTTTTACTTCCTAAATAAATGTCCAAAATTTAAACTTTATAGTAGTTATGTAGTACAAGGCTTTATGTCAATCCTAAACTGAATTTCCAACATGTACTTGTGTGAAAGAAGGCCTAAAATGTTGTAAGGAGTTTAAATCTCGTTCCTGCAATAATATTATTAAAGATTTTGAGGCAGAAATGGATTAAATTTACGAAAAATACTAATAATGAAGCGCCTAAATAACTACTTACATATTACATTTTTGGGTCTGGTAAAGAAAATCACCCTCGGAATTGGACGATTTTTAAATTTGCAATGTAAAATATACTTTAAGTATTATTATTTAAGGCAAAAAAATGCGGATGATGTGGTTTTTACCAAGAAAAGAGCAATAAAATTGGTCATTATTTGACATTTTATTTCAACTGTTTACGATTTACATGTAATAAATACATGAACCGCTTTAAGACGTTTACAGTGTTGCTAAACGGAAATATCATTAATTTATAATAAAAAACTTTGTCATTACTATTAGGATAAGTTTCATTAAATTAAAAATATTTGAAATTCGAGCCAGTTACAAATATAATTGGGGAAAATAAAAAACCGCTTTAACTAACCAGCAGTAATCATGACCGACCAGAACGGCGCATTTATAATAAAAAAAATTACAATTTAACGAGGAAAACCTAACCGGAACTAACCAAAACTAGGTAATAGTTTGAAAGTTGTTGTTTGTTAGTTCTGGTTAGTTTTATATAAAAAACAACCTTCAATAATAACAAATTATTACAAAAAGTCTGGCAACATTGCTTATTCAAGCAGCATTTAGACATGTCAAAGAACGGCATCGTATCATCTCTTTATATGGAAAAAAAGAGGAATTATATATTTCTGTTTAAAAAGGACGTTTAACGAAGCCCTAGTTTATATTTTATGTACTATATTTCTTAAATTTAATTAAAAGACATAAAGCATCCGCAATTTTTTGTTGCTAAAAATGATTAAAAAATAATGAAGTTTTGAATGTATAATCAAAAAATAACAAATCCCGTGGGTGGTTTTCTTTACCAGCAATCAATAAAAAAGTTTAATAAACCTACTAATTAGGTGGGTAATTAATAACAATGATTGATATTTTTTGTATGGGTTTAAAAATCTACCCACCTGTTTTGGATATTTAAAATTTTCCTTTTCTAAACAACTTAAGCAGCCCCTAGATCTGCGTTTAAACCTGTTGATAAAACTTTAACTACTACACTCCCACCGGACCGTAAGTAAGATCTTTGGAGTCGGCCGGCTCGCTAAGCCAAGCGCGCAAAAATATGAGTTTCGCCGTTAAAAAAATATCACTGACTTAATACTATAACAGGAATCTAAAAAATTTTTGTTTTAAAACCTTTTTTTAACATTAGCTACAATTTGTACGCAGCATGTATATATAAATTTTCAATAATAAACTTTTTTCTCGATTGCCTAAAATTACGCTACTAAAAATAACAATTTTGAGTTTCGTACTATTTTAAAAATTTAACAAAAAAAAATCAGCTTCAAGTGGGACGTTGTTCGAAGCGCTATTGTGTCTACTTTAATCTAAAAAAAAAAATAACCTGATAGCATGAATATTATTAGAGATATAGCAGTGGAGATGTTAAAAAACGTGTTTTATTGAAAACCGATTTTTTGGGTTTTTTCGAAATAAAAAAGTTCTCGACCACTAAAAAATGTCGTAAAAAGTGATTTCGTATACACGATTACCATATTAAAGAATCCCACTAAGTCTGGTTTGGTTCTACGCCGGTTTTTTTTTCTCGATAACTAAGCGACTTTCCTTCCAAATTTTACTCCACTATATGTGCACATCTTACATTACTAAAGAGCAACGTTTACTTCTTTATTTCTAAATAAACCCAATATGGCTTCCATATAAAGAAAAAGACAATATGGAAACAAAGCTAAAACGTTAAAGTGGCCCCTGGCGTAGCCATTATTTTCAATATTTTTTTATCTAAAAAGTGAGACATGAGACCCACACCAAATATACAGGGTGATTCACGTTGAGTGTCCTATTAAAAGTTCTGGGGAACCAGAAAAAAGAACTTTTTGAAATTTAGCACACGGCCATAACAGCTAATAAGCTACATTTTAAAAATATTTTGACAAGTGCAGCGTTGCCAGATCTAACCGAAACAAACGGCAACATTGTAATTTTAAATGGATCACCCTGTTTTTTATTGCATATTCGGATTCTACACAAAATTCTGTGTAAGTTTTATTAACATCTTCCTATACCTACATCTTACCGTTTTTAAGAAAATAAATAATCACTATTTTTTTAAGGAAAATCACCATGTAAATAAGGTTTAATATTTACGTGCCTAACCGAGCTGGATACTAGATTTTTTTTTTTGGGTTAGACCATACATGTATTTAAAAGATCTACATGCTATTATAGCAATATATTAAATTGCATTTTAATCGATTTAAAATAATGATTAAAACTCATTTTTTTAAAAACAACATACTGTGTTTTATCCCATTTTTGAATAGACCAATAATTCATCTACAAAATGTCCATTTATCTTTCTATACCCATTTACCACCGTTTTTTAAATATAAGCAAATTTTAATTTTTTAAGCATTTATTCCTTATGAATCAAACAAAATAAATAATTTTTACCTTATATGTCAAATAGTTGTCAGAGCAATTTAAAATACAAACTTCCATGGCCTACCTAGGTAATTTGTAAATTAAGCCGGTGGTTTACTGTAGATTAAAAACAGGGAAAAAAAATTAAATTCGTTTGTATTTAAAAAACGGTGGCAGATGGGTATAGAAGCATGTATGGATATTTTGTAGGTAAATAATTGGTCTATTTAAAAATAGGATAAAATACAGTATGTTGTATTTAAAAAAAAAAATGAGTTTTAATCATTATTTAATATCGGTAAAAATGCAAATTTTTTGGGACATCCGGTAAAATATATTGCTATAATAGCATGTTAATCTTTTAAATACATGCGTTGTCTAACCCCATAAAAAATTCTAGTATCCAGCTTGGTTAGGCACGTAAATATTAAACCTTTTTAACATGGTGATTTTCCTTAAAAAAATAGTGATTAATTATTTTCCTAAAAACGGTAAGATATAGGTCTAGGAAGATGTTAATAAAACTTACTTAGAATTTTATGTAGAACAGGGTGTTCCATTTAAAATTACAATGTTGCCGTTGGTTTCGGTTAGATCTGGCAACGCTGCACTTGTCAAAATATTTTAAAAAAGTAGCTTATTACCTTTTATGGCCGTGCGCCAAATTTCAAAAACTTCTTTTTTTTGGTTCCCCAGAACTTTTAATAGGACACTCAACGTGAATCACCCTGTATATTAGATGCTATTGGCCTCAAGGGGAACACTATGGTCAAGACAATTTTATTTTGGAATTTGCAAAAAAAAAGTAGATTTTTGTTACCCACCAAGTTTTTTTTGCAAATTCCAAAATGTTTTTTTACCAAAATATTCCTCTTGGGGCTAATCGCTTCTGGTTTGGTGTGGGTCCTATGTCGCACTTCTTTGTTAAAAAACCTTGAAAATCCTAGCTACGTCAGTGGGCTTTATGGCAAAATAATGTTTAAAAAAATCTTAAAAATTGTTTTATCAGACTAACTATGGGAGCGTGGTCAAATTCCTGAAATTGTCTAAAACTGTCCAATTAAACTGTTTTTCTATATCCAATGGTTTCCACGACACCATTATCAATTGGCGACACACTGACGATTGTTGGAATATAAAGTCAAAACAAATCTAAATAATCAACATATATTTTTTTTGCTAGCAACTCTATTTTTCTTCTAAAAAAAGATAAATAATTATTCGTTACCAAATGGTCCTTCTTATTTGATTTTTAACAGTCAGCGCATTCGTTTTTATTATATCAAGAACAATAATCATTACCGAGCATTTTAAAGAAAAACGATTAGGAGACACAAAAAGATTTTTTAGAATTCTAAACCCATATGGAATTACAAGCCCATTGTTGGCACAGACAAGGCCGGCTCCAGGTGGGTCAGATCTCAATTCTTTGCGATTCACTTCACTCTTCGGTGCTCTAAATAAGAAGACTCTTTTGTACATTTCACATGTCATATTTTTGAATTGATGCTGTTTGCTTGAAAGTCGCTTAGGAATTTTAACAAAAAAAATATGGTTGTGTTTTTGGAAAGAAAAAAACAATATATTTTCCACAGAATATATTGACGACTGATTAACTTCTGGCTGGTTGATGCATTGGCGTAAATAATTGTATTTTCTAAAGCGGGGGTAATGCAATATTTACATTCTATAATACTGTTATAAATATCTCTGCCCCTGTACATGATACAACGAAAAAGTGGGTGTTTGAAAACACTAATTTTATTGACAGTATACGTTTTTTTCAATACCATATTTTAACTCTTTATTCAATTCTACATTAAAAATGTACACACTATTCGTCAATTATTGCTGATTTTTAAGATAACGACCTATTTCTATAGTGTTATCTAATCTACTCATGTAACAATTTAAAACGATTTAGTGATGAGCGAGACCGGTCTTGGTCTTGCGGTCTTGGTCTTGGTCTTGCAGCAAGACCAAGAACAAGACCAAGACCAAGACTGCCTTTTCGCTTGCAAGACCAAGACCAAGACCAGGGTATGCAAGACCAAGACCAAGACCAAGGAGTGCAAGACTACGCAAGACCAAGACCGACCTGCAAGACTCTTGCACTTATGCGATTTTTTTTTAATATTATAAATTTCATTTTTTATACTCAATATATAGAGGTATTTCATACAGACATGACAAAAAAATTGTCGAGAACTGCTAAAAAGGCGTTTATTTAATAAGTAACAGTTTTTTTCAATAAAATAATAATCAAATCGTTTACTTTTTTCTCTTATACAGTTCTCTAACAAGGATAACAAGTAAATTCAATAACATGTTTCAAAAACATTGAGATGGTGCCGAAAATTACTTTCATATTCCTAATGTTAAATTAGCTATCTAGTAATGCCACTTACAGGGTAAATCAAAAATTTCCAAAATCCAGAAATACATTATTTTTGTTCCACACTGTAAGAAGCGGCATCTAAGATTACTTCTAAAACTAAGATATAAATGTGAAAGTGATGAATTAATAAAAAAATTGTCATGTCATATAGAAGTTCTTTTAGATTAATGAATTTTAAATATTATTTCCGGTTTAGATGGAAAAGTCAAAACAATGTCAAAAGAATGATGACGTCATTTTGGTCAAAACCGAAAATGATATTTAAAAACCATTTACGTCGACATTAATTCAACAATTTAGCATAATATACAGAGTGGCGATTTTTTATTTAAATGGATTTTTCGCCATTAATTTTTTATTTTAGGTTAAAGGTTAACGTATTTTTACAAACTTTGTACAGCAAATGTTTAACTAATTTGAAGATAAAAAGTTCATATAAACTGAAAAGTTCCTTGAATAACCTTTTTTTAAATCAGAAATCTGTGTTTCATATCAGAATCTTTCTAACGGAAATTTCACGTCACATCTAGTTAGCTATTAAGTCTTTTTTGTCTGCTTACACACTACACCGTTTTGTATTTGCTTTAATTTAATATGGTTTTCAAAGAAAATTTAAATCATTCTTTTTACTAAAATGTTTCTATATGTCACTAAATGTATAAAAGCAGGTTGTGTCTCAATTCAACTAAAATCGGAACACAATAAATAAATAAACCCCTACATTTAAAATTGCATTTTAATCAAATAATTCAAATGTACGTGTAAGGTTAAAATTGGTAAATTTTCAAATTTTAAAGCAAAAATTATAGTCTTTGTTTTTAATTTATTTTTGTACTAAAAAAATATATTTTATTTAAGATTTCTTAGTTTAAATAATTACTACGAAAAAAAGCAAGACCAGCAAGACTCTTGCAGCAAGACCAATACCAAGACCAAGACCGGGTGGTGCAAGACCAAGTCCAAGAACAAGACCTTCTTTTGGCTTGCAAGACCAAGACCAATACCAAGACCAAGACCGGGTGGTGCAAGACCAAGTCCAAGAACAAGACCTTCTTTTGGCTTGCAAGACCAAGACCAAGACCAAGACTAGCCAATAACACCTACAATACAAGGACAAAGTGCTGCGGCGTGACGTCATCACCCGGAGGCCGACCGAACATTGGTGCTGCTACTGGCATTGCATAAATATTTATACTTTAAATCAATTGATTGCACTATTGGCGATTAACATAATGCACAAAAAATTAATAAATAAGAAAAGTAATGACAAAAACAAATAATAATAATTAAAAGAGTGAAAAATATGTCTCTAGACATTATATTTTAATTATTAAGTGATGCGTATTTTTACATTCTTAGATAGAAAAATGTCATAATGTCGATAAACATCATTAGTAATAATAAATATAAATTACCTAAAAAAATCATTTCGAATAAGTATTGAGTTTTCGTTTATTCCTTTACCTAATCGATCATTTTTTCCACAGTAATTTTTAATTAATTGTTAGAAATACAACTCAATAAAATATCAATAATGGTTTTTACGGAGTGTGATTGCAGCCTATAGTAGATGTTCCTGTTTAACGAGAAATTTAAAAATTAAAAGATAAAAATGATTTTTGAGAAAAACATTTAGAAATTCATTTTAAAGTCATTTAGTACCTTTTGAAATATTACATACGAAAAAACCACTATTTGGACAACTGGATCTCGAGGATAATGAAGACCACCCCGATTTAAATGATTTATCAGGTTAAAGTTGTCTTCAACAATAAGTTCTTCATTGTATATTAAAGAATTTTTGCAGTAATTACATTTTAATTTTTTTAAAGCTATATGACTGCAATAACCCGCTAAATAAGTAATTACAGACATTTGGCTTTTTAAATCGTCAATATCTTCAATGATAATATTGCTAAATATTTCATCTATTTTATTAGAATAACCCTCAACACTGCCCTCATTATGATCAGGAAATTCGTGGGGTGATTCATAAAATTTGTCAATGTTTAAAGTTCCAAAACTGGAAGATTTTAATGTTAATATTGACTGAATTCTAAGTCTTTTTTCAGATTCATAAAGTTGCCTTATCGAGATATGATAATGCCCCCTAGCCAATTGTCTGTATTTTTCAAAACGATTTTCTAAAGGATCGGTTTGCGGTTTTCCCAAAAGCACATAGTTTAAATTTAGTTCGTCAAAACAATGTTAAGTATTAATTAAATTTCTTATGCGCTAAATATTCTTGTTTACTTTCTTCTATTGCCTGTTGAAAACGAATTTCATCCAATTCTTTAAGTTTTTCATCTTTGCTTTTTCGATGTGAAATGTTTTTCGACAAGTATTTTGGACAATTGGGAAATTTACTAGGTATGCTTGTTTGTTTTAATCGTGGCAAAGTTAAACTAACTGAAACGATCTCACCCGTTTTCATATCCTGTTGGGAAATTTTGTAAATAAAATCGCCTTCCTCAAAATGACACTCACACACTCGGCTATTATTATTTGGAATAAAATTTTCGCGAGGAATAGCCGTTAACCACTTTCTGCGAAGATTCTCGTCTCTGGGAAAGCGAAGCACCGCGCTTTTTTTCCACTCACATAGTTTCCTTTACATCCAGGAACATAGCACTTATTAGGCATTTTAAACACTACACTGTCGTCACTTATTATAGTACAAGAAGAACACACCTTAAATAAACAGTTCAAATTCAACGACCGATTTTATTGAGCGCGTTTATTGACCCAAAGAGAGTAAACACGGAGAAAATGCAAACGCGACGTCCATATTGAAACAGGCGATTTGCTAACAGGGTTGCCAAATAACATCTATACCAGCAACATTGTATAGTACAGCCAGTAATGTGTTCGACTGAAAGAAAAAAACTTTTACTCTCAATCTGGCAATGTCGCTTTAAATACGTCAGCTGATTGCGGGCTGGCGACCGGGCAGGTGTTATTGGACAGGGTCGTAATAAGTTAGGTTAAAATCGCTAGGCCTCCAGAGCATGACGTCAGCATAGGTTTTAAGTTAAGTGCTTTGTCCTTGTATTGTAGGTGTTATTGGACTAGCCCGGTCTTGGTCTTGGTCTTGCTTTGCTCATCACTGAAACGATTAAAAAATAAACATATTTAAAATCATATCATATAGTAAATGTTCAAACTGCTGACTGTTTTCGGTATGTCAGAGTTCGTATATTTTTAGAAATTTAGTAGTACAGGCGCTTCTTAATACATCTTCAGAAATTTCTGATGAGTAGATCAGATAATACTATATTATTAGGTCGTAATCTCAAAACCAGCAACAGTTGACATATTGAATAAGGAGTCAAAATTTAGCAAAATATACAGAGTGTTCCATTAAAACACGTACAGTAACGGCCATTAAATCTTGGGCAAAAAATTTGTCAAAATTTGACTTTTCTGCCAATTTTTGTAAATCGCTCTTTTTTACCTTGTTTTACTTTTAATTACTATAAATAAAGCAAAAGGTAAAAGAAAATATTTTTATTTTTTAAAAACTAACAAATGAATAAATTAATTAACAATTTAATAACTTCAAACAAACTTTAATATCATTTCAAACAAATTTAATATTTAATTGCGGCCACGTTTTTTTTTTAAGACAGAGTTTAGCCTTTCAGGTATCGAAGGGAGCAAAGCCCGGGTGTAGTCCGGATTTCCTCGTAACTCATTCCACGCCTCTAAAATTTTATCCATTTTGCGGCCTAAACTTATTTTCCCTATTTTTTTAACTTAGCCCCAAACATTTTCCATAATATTTAAGTCTGGACTACGTGCGGGCCACGGAAAAACCCTGATACGCTGTTCTTCCATCCTTTCATCGACTTGCCGAGCTGTATGAACAGGACACATATTTTGCTGAAAGTTAAAATTTCTGTCCGGAAATTGATCCAGTACCGAAAGAAGCATAATATTCTGTAGTAGATCTAAATATATACCTCCGCATTGAAGCTTTCTCCGATAAAATAACATACACCAAGTCCTTGTGCCCA
>JAHBCN010006788.1:0-47172 GCA_019359885.1 Listronotus oregonensis
AAAAAAACGATTGAATTTTTTTTTATTGGAACCTCCGTTTTTTTGGGGAAATATAATATTACCATGAAAAATGTTTCAGTCGTCTAAATGGGATATTGGTATCGGCCTCAAAAATGTTTTGATGAAAAATATCCCAAAAAAGGACAGAAGTAGTGGGCGATTTTCGGTAAATTTTGGGGGTGGCTGAGTGCACAAGGACTTGGTTAATGCGGAGGTATAAAAGATCTACTACAATACTTTTCCTTCTGTTTGGATCTTTTTCCGTTCATAGGCCGCAAGTCGATGAATGGATGGAAGAGCAGGGATCGGGTTTTACGGGGCCCCGTAGTCCGGATTTAAATTTATGAAAATTTTTGGGGGCTTATTATTAAAAAAAAAATGGGAAAATGATTTTTTAAAAACGGGGAGGAAAAATTTCCGGACTACGCCCAGGCTTTGTCCATTCGATCCTGAGGCTAAACTCTGTTTAAAAAAAAAGGGGCCCCCTAAAATAAAAAATTTGTTTGAAAGGATTTTAAGTTTTTTAAATTTATTAAATTGTTAATTTTTAATTAAATTTTTTTGTTTTTATAAAATTAAATATTTTTTTTACCTTTGTTTATTTATAGAAATTTAAAAAAGAAAAACAAGTAAAAAGAGCGATTTCAAAAATTGGCGGAAAAGTCAAAATTTAACAATTTTTTGCCCAAGATTTAATGGCTTTACTGTCCAAAAAAACGTAACTCTGTTTTAAAAATTAAAAAAAGCAGAAAACCTGTTTTTTTGTTTTCACTTGACACTCCCCCTAGATGCGTTATCATATCAGTTAACCACGGCAAAGTTTAGCTGAACTAGCAAAGTGATCTATCTTGAGGATAAGGTTAAAGTGTTTCTTTTTAATTTTAAATAAAAATGTGGTAATTTATTAGTTTAATTGTTTATTTTATTTTTATTTAAGGTTTTTGAATAAAAACGTGAAAAAGGATAATAACCTCCTTGGTACCTTAACTTACCGGTACCCCACCAGCACCTAGGGGTACCAAAATTGAAGTCACTTTTGACTTGGATGCGAATGGTAAAATTCCCTTCTTTTATTCTATATACAAATTAAAACTTAAGAAACTTATATTAAAGTTTTAGTTTTTACCGCAAATAGTTTTATATCTTTTGCACTTACTGATTTGTACAGTATTCTGAATTTGCCTAATCCAATGCCTTTTAATGATCAATAGTTACAAATCTTATAATTCATTTTAAACAATACGTTGGTAAATATTCTTGCTTTTTAATACCAAAACTCTAACTAAAAATAAATATCGCCAACCTGGAAGAAAAGATCATAACTCAAAAAGTTTTGAGAAAATGGTCAAAAATTATATGCATCAAATATTTTTTTATATCAAGTAGAAAATGGTAATGAAAAATGTTTAAATTATTTAACTCCTTTAGGATATTTTTTGTCATGTTTTATTTGATTTTTTGCATATAACACAAAAATTGCATTTTAAAACTTATGTCCCATTTCTTCCGGAGTGACGTTATATATTTTTAAATTTCATATTTTAAATGTGTCACGGGACACAAGCACAAACAGACAAAAAAAAAACCCCTCCAAAATAAAGGTCTCTGCCCAAAGCGGAAATTGACAAAATGTTGGCTGACGCTGAAAAATCGCGCTGAAGATAAAAAACAAAAACTAAGAATCGCTCGGAATCAGTTAAGGTTACATTTTCAGCGCTAAGCAGGTAAATTTTTTTTTTCAAAACCCGCCCCAATATTTTTTTTTATTTTTCTATTTCCCGATGAATTTGATGATTTAGTGCGTAGGGGGTTTTTTAAAAGCCTGATCACGAATCTAAAGTCAGTTTTTCCCGGGCCCCCTCTAGTTTGTTTAAAAGAGGCCTTCAATGGACTAACTTTAAAAGGAAATGTTCCAAAATTCCACTTTTTTAAAACCGTTACCATGAAATGAAACAAAACTAATTGGGCACTTAGGATTAAACAAATACACAAAAATGAACCTATTTTTTGGTTATTTTTAGTTAAATACCTAAAAAATCCCTTTTTTTTGATATTTTCCTTATTATGAATTGGCCCAAAATTTTTTTCATATACCAATGACGTAAGAAAAACTAGATTAATTTGAGTTTTTTTTTACTAAAAATACGCAATAAAACATTGTAAATCTTAGTTTATTTGTTAATTGTGTAGGTACCCAATTGGGAAGGAGAAATTTTGGAAAAGAAGTGCCTTTTAAGATTCCCCTGGGGGGCCCAAAAAAAACCTTGGAAAAAAAAAGTTAGATTGGAAAAATTTTGATTTTTGATTGGGTAAATAAAAATTTTACCAAAAACTTTATTTTTATGTATTTTCTACTACATTTTGAAGTCAATAACTTAGTCTTTAGACATTTTTTTAGCGAGCGCAGGGTAATAGCAAGTATCCCGTTCACAGGATGGACATTGAATTGGAGCACCACCAAACTTGACCAATTTCATAGCTCAAATAATACAAAATCGTGTTCGCTATCAAAAAAATTTGTTAATACCTATTTCTAAATTATGAGCGGCAAAGTTCTGCGGAGCAAAGAGTCATTTTAATATTGTTGGTGTTACTTTCAAAAATGACCTGGCATGCTTTTTTGAGCCGAAAGTATTTCTTACCTTCCAATTCTCATACTCTGTAGGTAGACTCGGCTTGAAGTATTGTTTCCTATCGGGAAAAGGGGTCCCCAACCCCTTTTTTTTCTTCATTGAATAAAAAGGGGGGGCTTATCTGATTTTTTCTAGTTAGCACGCGACTGGAAACTTACCTTTTATGGGAATCTGACAGCAGTGGCACCAAAAAAAGGGGTTTTTGGCTCGAACCAAGCGGTTGTACGCAATACCAGTAGCAGTCCTTGGTTTAACCGTCATTATTTGTGCCCTTCATTATTTAAAGCACTGGAAACTTTAAATTTATGAAAAAAAGGGGGAAATTTTTGGGGGCCCAAAACTTTCTCCAAAAAAACCCCCAAACGCTCACATTGCGATATCGCAACATATGACTGGAAAAGGGAGAGTTGGCGAATTCATTTTTACATAGCATCTTATACAAAAATTTTGAATTGGCTTTTTTTTTAATAATTCTAACAACCGTTGTTGATGCTGATTGGTTACGGCACGTTTACTTCAAATTTGATACATCGTGCCAGGTTTAGCTTTTTCGTTTTTATTAAAATCAACAAATGAAAGAAAATTAGGAGAAAGTTTGGTTGCATGATAAAAGAGATGTGAAGCGGCCAGTAGAGCATCGCTGGTTTTGCCCAGGAAATTCTATACAATATAATATTTCCAAATAGTTTATAATTGGTGTAAGGAAAAGGTGTTGTGGAAAATATATTATTGTATTTTAAAAAAAAGCAAAGTTTGGAAACATCATTTTTTGCTCACATTCAATATAAAATTAGTAACTTTTTAACATCGCTTATTTGAAGGGTCAAGGAGAGGGATACCAGCCTAAAAATTCAAAGATTTTGAGCAAAGCGCAAATTGACCAGTTTCTGAACTGTGCACCTCATGATGAATACCTTCAGATAAAAGTAGTTACCAGTTTGGGAATTTTTGGTGCCTGTCGCAGGGAAGAGCTTTGTCAGTTGACTTTTGACGACTTGGATGATATGGGCACTCCATTGATTATTCACATACGAGATACTAAAACCTAGGTACCACAAAATTTCACTATCGTTAAAAAAATTTATTTGGATTATTATCAAAAGTATAGGTTAAGAAATCCCTTGGAATTAACTCTTTTAGAAAAATCCTGCTTTATAGCAAGATTTCTGAAATTTTTCCAAATCCGATCCTCTATACGAAGCATTTAGAGGATTTAAAAAGGCAGGGGGGGTGGAAATCCTTTACCGTTGCTGAGGGATACATCGAAAATTCCTTGGAAAATGAGAACTACTTACAGTGAAAACAAGAGCAGCAGATCGTGCCTCATTGTCGACTGAGAATGGGTTTTTTCTGTTCAATCCACCCCAACTACGGAAAATGCTAGAACTATGAAAGATTTTTTTTTTAAGTTGTTTTAATTGTACAATTAATATAAATGTTAGTAAATAAATAAACGTTGACACTAGTGCTTTAAAATGTTACTTTAAGGCGCTAGTGCTTTAAAGTAACATTTTTAAGGCATCTAGATAGTGTTAAAATTGAATTTTTAACACGTTTGTAGAAAAAAATAATAAGAGAATAAGCAGATATAAAGTGGTTTTTATCATTTATTAATTAAGTGTATTCGAAAAGAAAATATATAAAATTACAAAAAGAAAATCATCATATTTTATAATGCATTTTTTCGTAATTTTGAATCATGTATGATAAATAAAACCAATCTCTTTGTTTTTTAAAAAGATTCTTTATAATGTTGTTCTTTTAAAAACTGATTTTATGTTATCTTATATTCTAAAAGTACAATCTGTTACCAATATGTAAAAAAAATGGAGATGCCCGCAATAAAAAAAGAAGTCTGAAGTTTTGTCCCAAGAATCCCCTAAACTTTTAACTGTGCGACGAGCTGTGGGAGATCTGTCGCTATTTTATAGATATTTTCACGGCTTCTACTCGGGGCATTATCTCAGATCATTTATCTTCTAGCAGCTCCTAATAGAGCAACACGTAGTGCTACTTTTATGCATCCATTTACAGTCCATCTTAGGGGCCCAGAACTTCCTCACTTTGTTTGTTCCTTCGGGACTCACACCAAATAGGTACCAGATGCTGTTGGGCTTAGAAGGAACACTTTGGTAAAAAAAACATTTTGGAATTTCAAAAAATAACTTGTGAACGGTTTCAAAAAAATATTTTTTTTAACTAAACTTCAATTTTTATTTCAGGCTGCAGAAAATGCTGCAGACAAACTTTCAGAAGAGGACAAAAAACTTATCCAAGATAAAACTTCCGCAGCCCTCCAGTGGTTGGATAACAACCAACTAGCAGAGAAGGACGAATATGAAGATAAACTGAAAGATTTGCAAAAGGAGTGTCAACCAGTCATGATGAAGCTTCACCAAGGAGGTGCTCAGGGTGCTCCTGGCGGTCAAGGCGGTCCAAAGTAGAAGAAGTTGATTAAAAATAAATCCATTATCGGGCTGAGCAAATTTATAGATACATCCAAAAATATTAGTATCGATACTTCTATCTATGGATGTATCGATACTATGGCTCAACTCTAAGCGTATCAGAAATTGGAATCATTTAAGCAAATGTATTTTTTTTAATTTTATTTTTTATAATAAAACATTGTTTTTTGCCGATATTTACCCATCTTTTTTCATATTCTGTTAAATTCTATACCTACTGCCATTACTTCTTTAAATGTATTATTTTGTCCAATAAATTGTGCTGAAGTAAGATATTGTTTAATTTTTAACCTCATTTAAAACGCGCTAAAAATTTAGGCATAATTCAACTTTAACATAATCGACTATGTATTTCTTTTAGCTTTCTAAATTAAAAATATGAGTGTTTTTTAAATATACAGGGTTCCCATAATAGACTACCTATTTTGATATTAAAACAAAGCTGTGGATATGTCCCAAAGAAACCAGGTTCTTACACAGAAAAAGAACCAAATTTTTATGTGAATTCAGATGAAATATCTACTAGCAAAAGAAATTTTAGTTTTTGGGCATTCCGACGCATGCCGCAGAGATGATTTATACGTTTGAGTTTAGACGATGGGAAGAAAAGGGCGTTTCCTTGTCGTGTTTTTCGATTAAAAAACTCACAGGTCAAAAGTTTTCCCATTACCAAAAAAATTGCAAATTTAATCCCCCCTTTAAATACGCAGATCCCCGCCCAAAAATATGGAAGAGAGGATTATTTGTTGCATACGAAACCAAAGATGTTAGCCAACATGTTGGGTGCCATACTATCAGTGGTATTCCAAAACTTTTTGAAAAATATTTAAAACTAAAAAATCACAAGAATATCCCGGACAGGGGCAAAGGCTTTTTGGCTACGTTGGTGAAAGGGCATTTGCTCACTTTAAAAAGACGGGGAAGGATGGTTTTTTAAGTAGCAGAAGGATAAAAGGGGTCCGTACAAAGAAAAATTAAGCCCCCAAAAAAGTTGTTTAGGCCTTGAAATTTGGGAAACCCAAAAAAAGGGGCGTCAATCAAAGAACCAAAACATACACGAACACCCCGCTTCAAATTTTAGTTCATTAAAGGAATACAAAAGGGTTGAGTTCAAAATAATAAAAATTTGTACAATAAATATAACCATTAATTAAATTTCCCGCCAAAATTAAATTTTCTTAATTTAAAGCTTGTAATTTTTTTTTTTTAAATTTTTTTTTATGTTTTAAAAATAAAAAAAATTTTAACGAATTTTCTTAAATCTTTTTTTGGGGATTTTTTTGTTTTTTTTTTTTTCAGGTACCAAAGAAAATAAAAAATACGTTCTTTAAGTCCAAAAGGATTTTTTCCTTCTTGCATGATTCCCTTAGCGCCACGGAAAATCGAAAAGTACTGGGATGAAATATACATTATAAAGATAAGTGGTATTTTTTTTTATATTTTTTATTTTTATCTTTTTTTTAATAAAATTTTTTTAAAATGACCTTAAAAATGGGAAAATTGTTTTTTTAAAAAAGGGATTTTTCTTATAAAGCATATTATTTTAGAAACTAATTTAATTTTTGGTTGAAATTTTTTAATGGAAAAATTTTATTTTTAAAAGTTTAAAAACAATTGGTGAAACCCATTTTCCTAAAAAATTGACCTTTTAAGGTTTTATTTTGAAAACAGTCCCGGACTTAATAGATTTTTTTGTGGGGAAATTTAGGCAAATTTTTTAAAAAAGGCCCAAAAAACAAGTTTTTAAAAAATTTTCCTTAAAAAAAATGGCCGTAGCTGGGCCCCTATAGAAACAAAAACAGGACAATTTAATTTCCCCCCAAAAAACCCCCATATTAATTTTGTATTTGTTTTGTTAAAAAATTAATTGAAAAAAAAAAAAAAATTAAAATTTAAACCCCATCTTAGTTATTTAACTTTGGGGTAAGGGGAAATTTATAATTGATTTTTTGACCAAAAACTCTGTTCCTTGCCATTCTTTTGGGACACCTTTTTTGTTTTTTTTTCAGTTAAAAAAAATTAAAAAATTTCGTTTATATTCGAGCCCACGTCATACAGGTTAAAAATGAGACATACTGTGTATTTACTAATAATTTTAAAATTTTATGTGAATTAACCTTTTATACCTTTCTATACCGATCAAAATTTTTAAACAGTTCGGTTGATGTGGATGAATAATTTAGACATTTTAATTAGTTAAACTTTAGACTTTATATTATTCTGTCAGTTTTAAAACAATTCGTTATTTATTACCGAAAACGAAAAATTACTTTAAATCTAACAATTTGAAAAATATTTATTAGTTTAAAAGGTATTTGCGCTTCTAAAAGTTAAATTTACACAGGGTGTGATAATTTATTATGGTTCTAATAAGTAAACCCTTTTTTTACGAAAAAATTGACGAGAATTTAAGCTGTAGGGATATACATTTTTGGGCAGATAGCTGTCTTAAAAGCAATGTGTGGCTTATTAGCAACGTGTTTGTTGGGTCCCTTAAATTTTTTCTTCCAATATATATCGTAAGTATATTTTTTTTGTTTATTTATTAAAAAAAAAAAATAATTAATTTCCAAATTTAATAATATTTGGAGAACACAACATTATACATGACCAGGGCTTGAAGTCCGGGTTCCCGTGATCCTGAAATCCCGGGATTCTGGTTTGTTTTTAGCTGCTCCGAAAATTCTGGGATTGGGGTATGGCAATCTCAAATATTACTTTTTTTTTTAAATCATAAAATTTTAATGTTTTCTTTATGGTTTTCGTGTACAATAGCATTATTCTTTATCAGCGGCTTTTACTTATGATACGTCTTAATACTCTTCACGTAGGTAATTAAAAAAAATCACTTAATAAGCATAGTTAAGTTAAGTTTTAAGAGGTCTACATTCCAACAACTCTGTATTTTAAACGGAAATATATGCATAATTTCTACTGAGTTCGCGGTAGGCTCTAGGTGAAACATTGTAACAAATTTAATTTAAAATAAAACACTCGGTGTAAAGTTTCACAAAAAAATTTATTCAGATAGATCTGACACGTGTTTCGGTCTCACGACCATTTTCAAATACCTTTTCAAGAAGAATGAGCTTAAAAATAAAATAAAACATCTTAAAATTACACAGATGGCCTATAGTATACATTTTATGGCACTAAATTATTTTAATTGCAGCATCTAAGATGGGCGTACATACAAAATCTGTACAGCAAGAGAAATACCGGTTTGCAGAACACTGCATAGACAATAATCATCATTTTTTTGATATGGCGATGGAAAGCTATCCCATAATATCAAAGATAATACTACTACGGATAGATGGTTCATTTAAATGGGGCGCTCTGTATCAGTTCGAAGATATCAATGCTTCCGTAAATGCGAATAAAATTAAGTCGGTAACCCCTGCCCCAGCGAAACGAGGTACAAAACCATGTGCGACGTTGCCAATGTCTATCGCTTGTACCTTATTGGGAATACGAAGTAGCGAAAGCGGGCGGCTAAACGGGTTGTGTATTTTCTAGTCGCGTTTCATCAAGCCAATAGTAAAGGCCTGCCGGCAACACTGTTTAACTTTCGTTCAAGGATTGAAATGCATAGCGCGAAAATCTCTCGATGGACATCGGCTCGCGTTAGCCAAAGTCCATTAGGGGTATCAAAAATATAGCATTGATGGCCGGTTGCACCAAAAGTATCTTAAGTAGATCTTTATTAAAAAGCTCTTAAAATTAAGGGTAACTTAAATTGTTTTCGCTTTCACCATTAGATTTTTATTGCCACTTAACTAAGAGTACTTAGAAAGATGGCAACGTTGCATCGTTCTTTTTTTATTGTTGGCCCTTACAACGCAAATAATCAGAATTTACTGATATTAGATCTTTCCTTTTATAGCTTGTGTGTCATTAAATGATAGTAGTAATCCGACTTGAATCTTTTTAAATAATTAAAACTTTATTTCTTTTTTCATTTTATAGACATTATAATACAAAATCAGTCGTTAGTTTGTGATTTTTGTTGTAAAATTTATAACAATATGGGAAAAAAAGATCAAGGACGTCTTTCTTTACGGCCATGGAAAGGGAACAATTATTGTCAATATGAAATATAAACACAAATACATCATTTAAATTTTTTCTTATTATTTTATATGAACAAATTTAAATATTCCTAATTTACAATTAAATAATTAAATTTTAAAAACTAATACAAACTTGTCATGTTTAAACTAAAGCTCATCTTTGATTTGCTCAAGTAAGCTGAGCACTGTTAGCTTTGTTAGTTTGAACCTTTTGAAAAATGTAAGATTATCCATCTCGTCAAAACGGTTCTTTTTAAAAATAACAGAACAATGTCCAAAAGAATAAAAAACGGTAAATAAATCAGAAAATTGCCATAAGTAATAAAAATTCACTGTTTCTTCATTTTTCTTGGAAATCTAATTAACATCGCATTTATAATATCACAATCCAAAACACCATTGTTTAAAAACTCCGTTTTTACATAATTTTTATCAAATAAATTATTTGAAACTACAAACGAAAAATAAATAAACAAGATATATGTCAAATGTCAACTTCAAATTACTTAAGGGATCATTAAGTACAGAAAATCCTACACTTAAAGTGAAGGGACCATTAAGGAAAAATTTCACCTGGTGCAAGAAACATTTAAAACTTAAGGGGCATGTAGTGCTTAAGAACAACTTAAGTGTCGCAAAAAGTGTTGGTGCAACTCTTATCCGTAGTAGTAATATCTTTGATAATATTCAAAAGGGTAAACAAATGGATTATTTGGAAATTTTGGTCATTAAGAAATCTATTAGCAATAAAGACAACATAAAAAATACCCAAACAGATTTTGTATGTACGATGTACGCCCATCTTAGACGCTGCAATTAAAATAATTTAGTGTCATAAAATGTATACTATAGGCCATCTGTGTAATTTTAAGATGTTTTATTTTATTTTTAAGCTCATTCTTCTTGTAAAGGTATTTAAAAATGGTCGTGAGACCGAAACACGTGTCAGATCTATCTGAATAAAAAATAGTGAAACTTTACACCGAGTGTAAATTTTCACAATTTTAGAGTATTTTAAATTAAATTTGGAAATATATGCTTTACTGCATTGCGCAAAAGAAAACAACAGAACTGCTTTTAAAAACTAGCGGATTAGCATACAGTTAGGCATCATTAGGGGCGCTAGCAAACCACAAGATAACGTCCAAGCAGACATGGGAATGCCAAAAAGAACTGAAAGTCCTGGGAGAACGCAACAGGGTTACTTTACTGAGAGGCACCAGGATATTCGAGAATAAAACGCAACAAAACCAGACCTGACCTCGGAGGGACCAAAACCACAGCACGAAGGCAAACTATTGAGGATGCAAAACAAACACGAGAAAACTGGTCCAGTATCAGTAGAATAAACATAAAAAAAGCTTCATAAAGGGCCGATTCAAAAAAACGAAGGAAGAACTAAGTGGGAAAAGAATTTGCCTAACAGTAGAGCTGCTAACAGGGTACGATAACTTAAGAGGATACCTACACAAGATAGGCTCATACAATAGGGACCCAAGTTGCAGAATGTGATGTGAGGGGAAAGAAACAGTTTACCACATTCTTTGCAAATATGAAGCGTTGAACCACAAAAGACAGGCATTATTTGGGCAACCGAAAATGAGCCCACAGGAATATATCAACCAACCAGTCTCGGGGTTATACAAACTTGTAGAAGAAATAAGACTAGTGGGAGGATTGGTATAAAAGAAAATGAGAGATTAGGCATAAAAAGCCCAGGATGCTGCGCTGCCTCCGGTAGTATATCTAAACGGCTCTTAGGAGAGGAAAAAAGAGGTCTATATTTACATCAGTGTCACAAATATCTACTGAAAGTACCACCTACAAGTGTGGAAGCTAAAAGAGCCTTTCTTTAGCAGTTACATTTGTGACCAAACTTGGATTCCACTTAAGTGACTTATCTTTAGATACATTTCTCTACTTTAAGTCTATACAGGGTGTTACTTAATGGTATGTCATAATTTGAAGGAGGCATTCCTGGATCGATTTTAAATCGAAAAGTTCATATAAACGTGGGCCCTAAAATGCTTAGTTATTAAGATACAGGGTGTTAAAGTTTTATTTTATTTTCACTTTTTAATACATTTTTCAAAGACGGTTTGAGATATTGAACTGAATTTTGGCACAGGATATTATGGCATAAAAACACACTTTTCAGATGTTCATTTAATTTTTTTATGCAACCAGTGGCGTAGCTATGACGAATTTTCAAAACAATTTTACAAAAAAATACTACGCCATTGAATTGGGAAAAAATTATGGTTTTATAATAATTATCAATCAATTATAAACAAAAAATCCTCTTATTTTTGCCGTAAAACTTACCGTTTGGGAGAAATCGTTAATTAAAAAATGTCTTATGTACCCAAATTGCATCTTGAAAATTATTATTGAAATAAATCAAGTTAGCTTTGCTCGTTGCCAGCGATTGTTGTTTTGTTGTTGTAAACATTATGACACTGACGTTAATTATCATTCTTGATTGTGTTAAACTTTTATTTTCAATTTTAAATACATTTTTCAAATATTTATTTTTAAGCTATTTTCTTACAAACTAGTGAACAAAAAGCAATAACAATTAAATACAATACATACATAATTTACAAAAAATGTTGGAAATGACCACATCTCGCCTCTATGCAGGCTTCTGCTCATCTTCTCATTGAATTACGAACCCTTTCAAAAATTCCATGCGTGTTTCGGATAGTTTCACATCCGTCAATAATTCTATTTCTGAGTTCTTCTAATGTCACAATTGGTGTATGATAAACTAATGTTTTTAGGTGTCCCCACAAATAAAAATCTAGGCTGTTCAGGTCAGGCGATCTAGGTGGCCAAAATTGTGGTCCTCCACGGCCTATCCAATGATTTTGGTAGGCTCTATTTAAATGCTCACGAGCCAATATGCTAAAGTGGGCGGGAGCGCCATCATGCATAAACCAAAGTTGTTGCCGTAACTGAAGAAGAACATTTTCAAGAAGCAAAGGCAAATCATTTTGGAGAAAATTACAATAATCCTGTCCGTTAAGGCGTCCTGGTAAAAAAAATGGTCGGATACGATACCGATCCAAACGTTCAGTGAAAATTGTTCCTGAAAATGTGTCTCTGTAATCGCATGAGGGTTTTCCTGGGCCCAGTAATGATTGGTATGGAAATTGGTTATTGCATTTCTTGAAAAATTTGCTTCGTCCGTAAACAATATTTTGGCATCAAAATGAGGATTTTCTGTTACTTTTTGGAGATACCATCTACAAAATTGCGTACGTGGTTCATAATCTCTAGGAAGCAATGCCTGAACCCTTTGTATGTGAAAAGGATATAACAAAGAATCTCTTAAAATCTCCCATACCGTCTTGTAGCAGATGTTTAATGCCATACCTATTTTTCGCGTACTTGTGGTTGGATCCTCTTCGACTGCATGCAGGACAGCCTCCTCCACTGCCGGTGTTCTAACTGTACGGGCCTTCCTCGGAAATATTAGCTTTAAAACTGCCAGATTCAGTCAGACGACGATGAATGTTTATAAATGTTCGTCTATCTGGGAGAGCGCGATTAGGATACCTTCTCTTGATACAAACGCCGCGCCTCCACAGCATTACCATTAGCTAGACCATAAAGGAAATGCATTTGTGTCATTTCCAAATTAGAATAATTTACCATTTTTTTAACTAGCAAAATGCACGTTTTAAGATCGAAGGAGAAATAAATACAAACTGTCAAGAATGATACCTAATTAACGCCAGTGTCATAATGTTTACAACAACAAAACAACAATCGCTGGCAACGAGCAAAGCTAACTTGATTTATTTCAATAATAATTTTTCAAGATGCAATTTGGGTACATAAGACATTTTTTTAATTAACGATTTCTCCCAAACGGTAAGTTTTACGGCAAAAATGAAAGAGGGATTTTTTGTTTATAATTGATTGATAATTATTATAAAACCATAATTTTTTCCCAAGTCAATGGCGTAGTATTTTTTTTGTAAAATTGTTTTGAAAATTCGTCATAGCTACGCCACTGGTTGCAAAAAAAATTAAATGAACATCTGAAAAGTGTGTTTTTATGCCATAATATCCTGTGCCAAAATTCAGTTCAATATCTCAACCGTCTTTGAAAAATGTATTAAAAAGTGAAAATAAAATAAAACTTTAACACCCTGTATCTTAATAACTAAGCATTTTAGGGCCCACGTTTATATGAACTTTTCGACTTAAAATCGATCCAGGAATGCCTCCTTCAAATTATGACATACCATTAAGTAACACCCTGTATACTCTGTATGTATCCCAGATCAGACCCACTTTGGAATGTTGTTCTCGTGTCTGAGGAATGGCATCCCCTGGCAACTCTTAGCATTCTAGATTCCATTCAAAGAAGAGCTGTTCGTCTTATCAATGATCCTACAGTTACAAAAAGGCTTCCTCCCTATCTTGCCCACCGACGGGCTGTAGAGAAACTGTCACTCTTTTATAGGCTTTTCATCTGGGGAGTTGGCCAGTATAATTCCTCATCTAGCAGCTCCCAACAGAGCAACACGAAGTGCCACTTTTATACCTGTTATATTTTAAAATTGCCAGAAGACCTGCTATTTTGTTTTTGTTCTGTCAATAAAAAAATCCTTTACAAGTCCATATAATTTTATCTATTTTTCTTAATATCTTACAAGAATTTAACAACAATACAATAAAAACATAACATTTTTTGGTGACCCCGACGTGATAAATTAAGAAAAAGTAATAGAACCTTAATTTTGAAGTGAAAATTTTCCTTTGGGCCCTGAAATCTGAAGTCATTTCAAATAAAGCTTTTTGGAACATTTTGCCATTAAAACCTTGGAGGAAGAAAGAATTTGTTATAATCAACTTTTTTATTAAACTTATTTATTGCTTTTTCTTTACCTTATTTATATTTTTACTGCTTCGGTTATACTAACTACGGTTGTTCAAAATGAGTAAAAAGGACATAAATTCTGCTATTAAAAAACGAGAGTCACTAATTTTACGCCAAAATCTATTTAATAATTATTTAGAAGCACTTAGTACCACTTTTCGTAACCTCAATGAAACTCAAAAGAATCAAACCATATTTGAAATTGAAACTAGATTACAAAAGTATGAAAATTTGTTCCAAGAGTTTGACAAATCGCAGTCTTATTTAGAATCTGTCATAGATGACGTTCAAATACAGTAAGAGTTAAAAATAAGGGAAAATTTTAAAGATTCATATTTCGTGCATATTGCGACAGCTAAAAATATTATATCTGATATTAAATCTAGTAGTATGAGACGCTATTTCTAACTCTTTCAATGTTTTTGGCTCATGCAATTCTAACAATATTTTTCAAAAAGAAATACCTTTACCACCTATTAACATCCCTAAATTTTCGGGTGCTTACGAATTTAGGGACATGTAAGAGTCTTTAGTACATACAAATGAAAACCTTAGTCCTATTCAAAAGTTCCATTATTTGAGATCATCCCTTGTTGGAGAAACTGCGGATTTATTACGATCTTCTGAATTTTTAGCTGCAAATTATGAATCTACTTGGAACACAGTGTTAAATCATTATAACAATGCAAATATTTTAATTTTTAATCACCTTAAGGCCATTCAACTTAAAAGGCCCTGAGAGGTCCAGACTATAGAACCTGCTATCCGTCGATGTTTTCTTACTCCTTCAAGTCTCTTTTACCACACTTAGGACACCTACAAGATATTAGTACTTAGGAGTTCAGCTTTGGTGGATTGTTGCAAGATAAAAAAATAATTGGTGTTTTTAAAGGCCTTTTTATTTTAACGAAACAAAACGTAGAATTAATTTTGTTTTTGCTTTTCTAAAATGTTATAAGTGTGGCTTAATTTTTTACTTATCTCTCATAATAATATTATACGTAAATGTATAAAAATGTTTTTTAATTTTATTTGCTAAGCCTATATAAGATTATTTGATAAAAATATTATTGAATTGAATCCCGGGATCCCGGAATTTCGTTTTTAATCCCGATCCCGTCACAAAAAATTCACAGCAGTTCTGCTCTTTTTTTGTTTCACATAACTAAAACCAGTCAAAAACAATCTTTTTAAATTTTTATTGTATTTTTTTCAGATTTTTTTTTTATTAATAAATACTTGTAGGTTAAAGCAATATTAAATTACAAGAAATTAAAAGACAAACAATTTTTGGTCAGTTTATTATTGGACGAAATAAGATCTGCCATATATGGGGTTCTAATGGCATTTTTATTTATAACATCGAACTGTGTATTATGGTAAGTTTTAAATTTAATTATAACATTAATGAATATTATAACTTTAATAACACATGTCACAGACCAGGGGCAGAAATTTAAAATGTCTATATCTGCCTTTATATCACTTATTTAGAATCGTAGTTTAAAATTATTTACAACAATCTACATGGTCTGTCTTGACCCATTAGTGCATCTACCTCTGGTGGGTTATCAAACTAGACTTTTAATAGTTATTTTCCTAACAAGTGCGCAAAGTGATACTTTTCCGCTTCGCGTCGTTCGGGCAAGCAGTCAAGTGCGGAAAAGTCACTTTGCGCAAGCGTTAGGAATAAAATTTTTCCTACGAGCGTCAGATAATACCAATATTAAAGCAATGATTATTTTTTAAATTATGTTTAATCTGAAAGAACTACTACAACATATTTAAAAATGGGAATTATTTTTTGATAAAATTTACAACAAAAGAACAGTTATTAGCATATTGTAAATTAATTGCAGAACCTGTAATTTCATTTAGCGGGTGGCTTATGGAAGCGCTTATTGTACGGCTTGATGAAGGTTGACTTAGCTCAGGAGGGGAGTTGTTCATGGTCAATATTTTATTCGACATATCCTTTTTCTGATTTGTGGATTCATCAATGTAGCCCTCAGCTACAGCCGTTGATTTCCAGCCCCCAAGTCGCTTGACATTGGTAATTCCTTCTCCAGAATCCGCTAACATAGTCGCAGAGGATCAACGAAAACTATGTCCAGTGTACTCTTCTGGATTTTTTAATTTTAGGTATGCAGCAATTTCTGAAGGCATTTTACCTATTGAATTTATTCCCAAACATTGCGTACTGCATGCTCCTTGTTTATACTGGACAAAAAAACGTCTGTGTGGAGTATGTGGTTTTCGCAAATTTGCATATTTACGGTACAATTGCAGATAAAGTCCGTTATTAGTTTCATCGGACACTACAAAGATTCTGGAAGTGTTATTTTTACTGTCAGGAATTTTCACCACTATCAAATTTTCATCCTGTCTGTCATCAATCATTATTTTTGTAAGTTCATCTCTCCTACAAGCACCGGCTAATCCAAAAATTGTAGCAACTTTGTGCTTCTTTCATGAATCTTGAAACTTCTCCTTTGCTGAAAGTTTTTGATTTTTTTGGCCGGTATCCCACGTTTTGGTGTTTAAGTAGTGATGTTAGCTTGAAATATGAACTTAAATCAAGGTTCCTTTTAACTTTGAGGACACATTTTAACATACAGTACTTACTCCATAAAGTATTAGGATTATATGTTTTTTGCAAATCCGCAAAATAGGCCAAGAACACTTCTTCTTTATTACTTTTTGTCCCCTTGCTGGAGCACCAGTTTTCGAAATGACTATATTGATTCACATATTTTTCACGAGATTTTGCTGGTAATAAATTCAAACTTACGGTATTTGCTGCATCCAGGATAGAATCTGGTAGCTCCTTATCGGAACTACTCATTTTAAATAATTATTTTTGTCGGATTTTTATTTAATTAAAAAAAGATACTATGACGCCTTTTCATTAAAAATGCTTGTTTGAATTGAAATTCATTTGTGCAATTGCTTGTTCATATGGAAACGAAGAAAAAATCTGACATGTGTTAAAATCACCAAGATTACATATTGTTGCTTGACTTGTCATAATCATTTATTATTATTATACAGGGTAATTAAAAAAATGTTTTTTTTTGTGTTTTAGTTGAAGTATTGAAAATTACGAAGTAACAAACAAAAAAGAGAATAAACTAAAACTTGCAAGGGCTTCGTATATTGCATGAAATAGCATACAATTACTAAAATACATATAAATTTTGCTTACCTGTAAGATTTTAGAGTAGTTTTACTTTTCCGCACGGCGTGCAGAAAAGATCACTTTTCCGCACGCCGTGCGGAAAAGTGCAACTTTGCGCACTCAAATGCGTGCGGAAAAGTGGACTTTTCCACACGCTCGTAGGAAAAAATCCTTTTTCAGCAATTGTACCTTATGATAATACGTTATTGGAAAACAGATCTATACGGATAAAAGATAAACACAACCAAAATGCATAATATGCTGAATTTCATCATGCTCGGCACAGACAACCTGCTTCGTGTCGATGTCGTCACGATCAATCGTAAGACGTTTTAGTCTGACGTCAGATTTACAGGGGCAAACGTAAACTTTAAATGGTGGTTCTTAAATATAGAAGGAAGAGATTTACCATTTTTTTTTAATTCAATATAAATTTAATGCAAGTAGTCAAGAAAACATGGCACAAAAATAGATCTTACTATCGATTTTTTGTGCAGTTAGATGGATTTCAATGCGGTTTTTTGCATTTGATTCGTATAAACGTCTACAAACTTTGTGGTCAAATTTAATTAGTGGCAAATGAAAAACTGCATTTGTGCATTAAAAAAATGCATTTTAAAGTTTAAAATTATAAAAAATTGAAAACTAGGTAAATAATGATGGAAATGAGCCGGAATTTGTTACTCGAGGGTTTCCGAGGTCGGTGAACACGAATATAATATTGGCAAAGGGCTGCTGAGTAGCCGGTGCGCTTGCCGAGTTTTTGCGAGTCGGCGGACGTGCGTATTATATATTTTCGAATATATATCATGGTGTGCTAGTAAAACCAATATTCTAAAAATTAATGTATAGAAATTCTTATTCTTTGCTTTCGAACTCTCTCGTTTTAAAGAGAGGCAAAGCTGGAAAATAACGCTACATCGTAAAAAATTACAAATTTTCGAAAATATATTTCTCTTTTTGGTTCAACAAAACGAGCTATAAAGTTTTAAATTTTCTTTTGGTGTACTAGTGTTTAAAAAAAATGTAAGTGAAAGGCGAAGAATCATACCTGAATTTCGTAAATAGTTATATCAATACTACCAACGTAGTTTGGGTTTTTGATTTTGAGGTGCCAAATTAAAAACAGGTTTCGAACAATGAAGTAAATGATCATGTTCTAATTTTATTACTAATAATACTCTCTTAAGCGGCCTCGCAAATCCCTAGGTAATAAGGTTGGGCTAATATTACAAGTAATTGTCATAAAACTTCAAAACACGACGTTTACGCCATGTTTGCGCACCCTGGGTACACCGCAGACCCTGGTGAATGTCATATTTGTGTTAAGCGACCTTGAACACCTCCAAGGGACAAAATTAGGCTAATATTGGAAGGAATTGTCGTAAAACTCCAGAAGACGACTTTTATACCATCCTTAGCGCGCAGCGGGTACTCCGCAGGCCCTTGCCAATGTCATATTCGTGTTCAGCGACCTTGAAAACCTCCAAGGGACAAAATTGGGCTAATATTAGAAGGAATTGTAAAACTCCGGAAGACGACTTTTACACCATCCTTAGCGCGCACCAGGTACTCCGCAGGACCTTGCAAATGTCATATTCGTGTTCAGTGACCTTGAAAAATTTCAAGGGACAAAATTGGGCTAATATTGGAAGGAATTGTCGTAAAACTCCAGAAGACGACGTTTACACCACCCTTAGCGCGCACCGGGTACTCCGCAGGTCCTTGCCAATATCATAATCATGTTCAGCGACCTCGAAAACCTCCAAGTAACAAATTCGGGCTCATTTTCATCATTATTTACCTAGTTATAATTTTTTTGTAATTGCGAACTTTAAATTGCATTTCGAAAATGCATTTTTCTAATGCACAAATGCAGTTTTTCATTTGCCGTTAATTAAATTTGTTCACAAAGTGCATAACTCATTTCCTCTACTAAAGGAACCTATTATAAAATATTTTTTTATTTTAGTAAACTAACTGGAAGAATATATTACTATAACCTTGCGTTAGTTTCTGGTATAGTTTCGGGACTATCGGTACTAGTTGAAACAAAGGAGAACAAAACACTGGATACAATAATATTCTTTAACTTGGTAAACCTATTTTACTTTTTAAATGAAAAGTTAATATAGTATTTGATGTTTCGTCCTTAATTAAATCATTAGAGGATTTTCACCTTACAAAAGTAAAATTTTAACAAAAACACATTTCCAAATATAATTTCATATTGACACGGTGCAAAGTTTAGAAACCTTGATTCAGTTTTTTTTACATATTTTAGTTGATAGAAGCCATTTTTAGAAATTTGGATTATTTTGATATTGTAAAGCTTTCAAATAAAAAAGAAACTTTAATGTTTATGGCAGTAAGCGGATTGCTAATGCATGTTTTACAAAATAGAAAGAAAAATTTAAAATTGACAACTTTATGGTAAGTTATAAAATAAATTTCAAAGAAAAAACTGAATAAAAAAATGTTAGCTGAAATACGCTAACGCATAATAGTCCGGGAAGCCACCGCAAAAAGCCAAGCCAATAAAGGTGCGATTCCTATGGGGCGGCTGACGCACGCAGCTGCCGCAAAGCGTCTGACGCCTGGTACTGCTCATGTGACAATTAATTTATCCGTTTCTTCTCGAGCGTCAGACGCAAGCGTCAACCACTGACGGCTACAAACGCCCTGGCCCTACCCCTCTCCAGGCAGTCAAGCGTCAGCCGCCGGTTGTTAAAGTCGTGCCTTGTGTCGAAAAATTTTATTTTTTGCAGAGGAAGATAAATATTTGAAATGCGTTGAAAAATTTTTTTTTTCTTTTTAAAAAATGTCTATTTTTCACTGACCTCGGATCGGTAAAGGGTATAGATGCGCGGTTCAAAAGTGAGATTTTATGGGGGAAAAAAAGTGTCCGTGCGCCGTGGCTCTAGTCATCTTCCCCAGGGTTCTAAATCATGCGCAGAACGAACTAGCAGATCGATTTTATTTACAAATTCGTCGCCGGCCAGTTCCGTACTTCGTTAAAAAGGGTTAAACAAAATATATAATTTAATTTGGGTTTAAAAAAACCCTGACTACTATTTTTTTTAATCAGTGAAACACATTGGTTTGTTTAGATGTTGTTCTTAATCAAAAAAAAACATATTATCCATTGTCAGCTTTTTGTACTGGTTCCCTGATACGTTGTAGTTAATAATAATAAAAAAAAGGCGAATGGCACGGGAAAGGGCTTTGTAGCTTATCTAAGAATTAATTTTTTTTTTCATCTATGGGAAAAATCATAATTGAAAAAAAAACACTATAATTATTTATTTCGGATTAAAAAAATCGAAAAAAAAATGTATTGCATGAATCTAAAAAGTCAATAAGTATGATTACAACATAAAAACACATTCCCCGGAGATTTTACCTTTAGGGGGCACTTTGCCGCTTGCAAAACGATCATTTGTGGGAGGGAAAAAAAGAATAGCGGTATAACCTTTTTTCCCCCCAATGTGATCATTGGTCGGTGGAAAAGAATATATACCCCCCTCTGCGTGCTGATTTGTCGGTCTCTCCCCGTCGATCTATCGGCACTATGGTTGGAGCCACGGAGAAAGGTTTATCCCATAATTCATTTTTTTCTTTCGCACTGCCAAACGGCAAGGCTGCCTCCCAGTAAATAAAGCTCGTTTTGTATAAATACATTTAAGATTTTAGAATATCCTTTTTTCGCCTTTTTTAAAACATAGGTCTAAGCAGGAAAAGAGTTAACGTTATTTGTATAAACATTTTTTTCCCCTTTTTTTTTTTAAAATCTTTTCCCCAAAACTAAAAAACCGTTTTTGCACCCCTTTTTTCTGATCCGCAAGCAAAGAAAAACCCCTTTTTTAAAAATGTAGAAAGCGTTCAAAATTCGTCTTTTTTTTAACCCCCCAAAAAACCGTTAAAATTCCAACAGTCACGCGTTTAATAAATTTAAGAGTTTCCAACCCTTTTTGGGGGGTAAAAAAACGGGGGGTTTTTAAATTTAAACCCCTTTTCTTTTATTAGCCCCTTTTTTTTTTTATATATTTTTTCAATATTAATTTTGTTAAAATGATGGTTTATATTACTACCTAACAAAATTTATATATGTATAGAAACGCAAAAAAAAAAAAAAAGAATTTAGTATCTAAATATAAAAATATATTTTAAAAAATAAAAAATTAATTAATACATACAAATTTCTAAGTCCGGAACTTCCTTTTTTTTTTAAAACGCATGCTTAATGACACTACCGTTTTTTAGTCCCGGGGGTCGTAAATTGAAAATGCGATTAGTAAAATTATATATCTAAAGTTAGGTTATCTATGCTATTTATTAAAGTTAAAAAAAAGGCTTTGTCAGTTCGGGTTTTTAAAATAATGGATGAACTTGTTCTTTTTCCCTTTGCACATGCTTTTCGTAAAATTTCTTCGTCCTTAATTTTTCTAATAGTAAAACCAATAAAAAAATTTTTTGTTTTCGCACATTTTTTCAGAAAAATGTACTTTTTTTACAACAGATTTACTCGCGTCTACATTTTAAAAGGGGAAAAAGGGGGACTGGCGTCAGCCGTTTGCGTTAGACCTCGCGGCAGCCGCGTTCGTCAGCCGCCCATAGAAACGTACCTTAAGAGAAAATGAAACTTTTTTTTATATTACTATCAAGATAGTCAATTCAAAGCGATTGCCTCAGCTTAGCGGGTTTAAATTGCATTTTTTCCCCTTTAAAAAAAAATATAAAAAATTTTTTTTTTTTTAATATAACGGAAAACTTTTTTTTGGGAAAAATTTTAAATGTTTCTACAAAAAAAGATAATAAAAAAGTTCATATTAAATATAAAATGTTTTCCCAGAGGGGTAGGGTTTAAATGGTGAAAACAAGGGTTTTTATTTAATTTATTGGATTACTTCAATAGGGGAATTAACCCTGTATACGTTAGAGTTTTTAATCTTTTTTAAAAATATCAGGCCCTTTTAAAGGGGCAAACAAAACTGTTATTATTTGGGGTTATTTTTTTCCGAGTGTATTTTTGCTATTTTTAAAAAAATTTTGTTTTTTTTGAACTTTTTTACAAAAAAAAGGTTTTGGGGAAAAAGCCGACAGGCCGAGAAAAATTAAGGGGACAAGGGGGAAAAAAAGGGGGATGTAAAAAAAAAAAAAGATGAATAGGTACCAGTAAATTCTTTTTTCTTTAATGGGTGTAAAAGAATAACTACATTTTAAAATATTATTTAACATCTTCTTATTTTTATTACATAGCCTGTTTACTGTATTTACGCACTGCAGTCGTCTTTTTAATCCGTTTATCTCGAAAACCATCGACTATACGACTTTATACCAGGGAAACCTTTTTTACGTAAAAATGTTCAAAGAAACATAATATATTTAAAAGATAGCTATGTAATAAAAATAAAAAGATGTAATAGGTACCAGTAAATTCGTTTTTCTTTTGGCAATGGGTGTAAAAGAATAACTACTTTTTAAAAAATATTATTTAACATCTTCTTATTTTTATTACATAGCCTGTTTATGTATTTACGCACTGCAGTCGTTTTTTTAATCCGTTTATCTCGAAAACCATCGACTATACGATTTAAAAGGGGAAATTTTTTTACGTAAAAATGTTCAAAGAAACATAATATATTTAAAAGATAGCAAAATACACTTGGCAAAAAAAAATATGCCCCTAAAACCTAACCCCCCCTTTTTCCCCAGCCACTGGTTGAAATGGGTTACCTGATATTATTAAAAGTGCCCTTTAATTACTCTAACTTAAGTGGAAGTTAATTCCTGTATTATAAGTAGATCCTAATAAGTTAAAAAAAAACCACATTTATGACACCATCTTAAAGGACGTGGCCCCCTCTGGCTTTTCCGCACCTATGTTAATATGAACTTTTTTTCATATTTTTTTATGTAGAATCATACCTTAAAAATTTTTCATCGTCATTTCCGGACACCCTGTATAATCAAAATTGATGGTCCAATAAAACTACGTCAGTTTTTTTATGAAATTTTTTGTAGTCCTTTTAGTTTTTAAGATATTACCGATTTAAACTTAAAATAAAAACGCAAATATCTTAAAAAGTAAAAGAATTAAAAAAATAAAAAAATAAAAAATATGCCCCTTAATAAGCTTTATAAAAAAACGTTATATACACATTTTTAATAAAATGAATAATAAAGAAAATATAACTAAAAAAGTAATTTTGGCCATTAAAAATTTTGCTAATAACAATTTTTTTTTGGTACAAGTAAGTATACCAGCTCCGATCCATCTAAAAAATAATTTAAAGTATTCTATTCATTAAATGAAACAAACTAATACATGTTAGCCTCGAGGCAATGGAAAATAACCTTATGGCACGAATATTTTATGAAATTTTTTTTGGTCCAATAACTGTACCCATTCTGATCCACTTGAAACTTTAGCTAAAATAAAATTTAAGCTGTCTTTAATTGGAAAAAATAATAAGTGCCTCCTCTATCTGGGTGTTATGTACCTGGCAGGACGCTTAACATTTCTTGATCTTCTATGCTACTAGGTGTATAGCTCATTGTTTAAATATTTTTATTATTGATTTAAATAATAATATTTATAATTTTATAAAGACAGTTACTCGTTCAGAGTGAGTTTTTTTTTTTTTTTTTTTATATATATATATATATATATATATATATATATATATATATATATATATATATATATATATAAATATATATATATATATATATATATATATATATATATATATATATATATAATATATATATATATATATATATATATAATATATATATATATATATATATATATAAAATATATATATAAAATATATATATATATATATATATATATATATATATATATATATATATATATATATATATATATATATATATAAATTACGTATACGGCTTTACGTATTCTTTAAAAGAACATTAGGATAAGGATTTGTTTTTATTGGAAATAAGCTTAGTGTTGAGTTTTTTAGAGGAGTTCGGCCGTCCATTAATTATTCTTTATGAGTCTGGTTAATGTTGATTTTAAGTTTGTTTAGAAAAAATAAAGGATGACTCGATATTTGTTTAGATATCGAGGAGAGTGAAACGAAGCCGGGAATGAATACTTTGAGAAGGAATTCGATAGACAGTTTTTAGAGAGAACTGAACGTAGAGACACCGGCTTCGGATCGCTAGTTCATTTATTTTATTTTTTATTCGTGACAGTACTTTGCATTGATTTTATCTATAGACTGTAGTTTACATGTTAATTAGTGTTGTTTTGTGTAATCTGTGTTTTAATCGTTTATTTAGTCAAAATAATAATTAGTTGTATGTTTGGCGGATTGCCGAGTCTTATTTATATTGCCAGGACATGTCTACCGATAATATTATCCCACTTCTGATGTTAAAACCTTTTGTTGTAGGTGATTTTGTTTATGCTAAATGTAATGAGCGAATGTTATCAAAATTAGATTGTAAGTTTAGGGGACCATACAGGATAAAAAGAGTGTTATCGAATGATAGATATGAAGTAGAAAAAGTAAATGGTAAAGGAGGGCTAAGTAATTTATTCATGACCAGTTGGGGCTTGTGCCGACTGGTAAAGGGAAAAGGTTATTTGACTTTAGAGTGATGATGCTGAACAATGGGGATGAGCCGTGTCGGCTAATAAGTAAAATAAAAAAAAAGGGTGCAATAGTAGGTATAAGAAAAGGGGGGCAATATTAGACGGGGATAATATTAGCTAATTTAGAAACAAAAATAACTGGGTTACGATACTTGATAGCTGTTGGATAGCTAGGTAAGGGGAACTGTAAAGATAGTTGCGGCATCTGTTACTGTGAATAGCTGCTGAGGTAGCTGATGTGAAGTTAAAAGACGGCTGGGTTTGTTAAGCTAAAATAACTGGGTTTATTGAACTTGATAGTTTCGATAGCTAGGCGGTGAAACTAGTAAAGATAGTTGCGGCTATCTGTTACTGGGAATACCCCTGGGGTAGCTAGATGTGAAGTTTGAAGACGGCTGGGTTGTCTGGTGCTTGGCTAGCACTGCGGTAGCTAGGTTAAGATGAGGTTGTATATAGTAAAGATAGTTGTGGTTATCTGTTACTTGAAACTACTTAGTTGGATTAAATGTAAAGTTTTATTGTTTTTGTTGAAATAATGCTGTGTTGAAGAAGTTTTATCGGTAATCTTCTTGATGTATTATGATTCATGATCGTCACATCATGTTTCAGTAATCGCGGGGTGATTTGTTCTGGGGCTACTTGGTACCCGGGTTAAAAGAATGAAAGTTGAAAAAAGAATATTTGGAATGAAAAAAAAGATAATATGCAAAATTGTTTGTTTATTTTTATGTTTTTGACTTGTCAGGATGGAGAGTGGTTTTTTTTTTTAATAGTTGTTTCGGTTGTTCCAGGTGAAACATTTAGGCCCCGAGGACGTGGACATGTCAGAATGGCCGTGTCGGCTTTACGTATTCTTTTTAAAAAAACATTAGGAAAAGGTTTTTTTTTATTTGGGAAAAAAAACTTAGTGTTGAGTTTTTACGAGCGACGGTTCGGCCGTCCATTAATTATTCTTTATGAGTCTGGTTAATGTTGATTTAAGTTTGTTTAGAAATAAAATAAAAAGGGAAAGACTCGATATTTGTTTAGATATCGAGGAGAGTGAAAGAAGCCGGGAATGAATACTTTTAGAAGGAATTCGATAGACAGTTTTTAAAAGAACTGAACGTAGAGACACCGGCTTGGATCGCTAGTTCATTTATTTTATTTTTATTCGTGACAGTACTTTTGCATTGATTTTATCTATAGACTGTAGTTTACATTTAATTAGTGTTGTTTTGTGTAATCTGTGTTTTAATCGTTTATTTAGTCAAAATAATAATTAGTTGTGTTTTGACGGATTGCCGAGTCTTATTTAATTGCCGGAAACATGTCTACCGATAATATTACCCCATTCTCCGACATATATATAGATTTTGATATTAAAAATATCATTAAAATTTTTGATATTATCATTCCAAAAAATCTATATATATAATTTGCTAATGTGGATATATTATTAAATCGTTACTATCTCAAAAATTAAATGGGCTACAAAAAATTACATATAAAAAAATTAACGTAGTTTTAATAGACCATCAATTTTGATTATATACCTTTTTCCCAAAATCAATAGTTTTCGAGTTATTTTAAAAAAAAAACGGTTTTTACGTTTTTTTTTTTTAAATAAAAAAAAATGCAATTTGAACCCGCTAAGCTGAGGCAGTGCGGCTTCGAATTGACTATTGTTCATAGTAATATAAAAAAAATCTTTCATGCATATCTTTTTTTGGCTTGGTTTTTCGCGGTGGCCTCTCGGACTATAAAAATTTTGTTGTGATTTCTATTTTGACAAAAAAATAAATAGTTATTTGTAGGTTTTATACACCACAAAAATTTCAAGAAAAAAATGGCGGATTTGAGAAGAATAAGCTAGATCCAAAATGTATTCATAAAGGAACATGCGAAGATTTTCCCTTTAAAAAGCTTTTTCCATTAAAAGGGGTGTTTAAAAGATTTTTGACCTTTTAAAACCTTTCTACCCCAAAAAAACCAAAAATTTTATGTAAATTTTGGGATACCAATCAAAAAAAAGTATCCACATATAAAAATTGGCAGTTGGCATTCGTTTACACAATGGTAAAAATATTTTTTTTTATTTTTTCCATTTTTTGGAATAAAAAATTTTGATTTTTTTTTAAAATGAAAAAATGTAAATATTTTTAGTAAATAGTTTTTTGGAAAAATGTGGGAAAAAAAACCCCAAAAAATTTTTAAATTCAATAAACATTTTTCGTATGGGTTTTCCCTCTTGGGAGGTCCTTTTTTCCCAAAATTTTCCGGGTAAAAAATTAATTTTTTTAAGACATAATTATTAAACCCCCCGGTATATTCCAAAAATTTAAATAAAAGGGATCACCAAGTAAGACTTTTCAAATTATTTTTCTTCTTTTTTTGGGAGCCGTCTTGTTTTACTACCGGGGGAAATGCAGCCTCTTGGGTTTTCCTTTCTTTTTTTTTCCCCCCCCATTGGTCTTTTTCCCTTCCCAAGTCTGTAAAACCCCGAGACGGGTTGGGTTTGGGATATTTTCCCCGGGGCTCTTTTCCCGGTTGCCCAAAAATCCCTTTTTCCTTTGCGATTCAATGCCTAACATTCGCACGGGATATGGTGGGCTTTTTTTCCCCCTCTTTTTGGGGTGTCCTCTGGGTTATCGTGCCCTGTTTAACCCTACTGTTTCAAGTTTTTTTCCTACTTTGTCTGAGAAATTCTTCCTTCGTTCTTTTGGATAAGCCCCTTACAAAGCTTTTTCCATGTCTAATTCTACTGAGATTTCCCCAGTTTCCTCGTGTTTTTTTTCGGACCCCGGGTTTCCCTCGGGGGCTGGCTGTGGTTTTGGTCACTTTAAGGGCAGGTTTGGTCCAAACCCACAAAGAGTTACTCGTTGTTTTTTTCCCCGGACTTCCAGTTTTTTTTGGCATTCCCATGTCAGCTGGGGTTCCTTTGGGGGGTTTACTAGTGCCCCAAGTGCCCTTGGGTCTGTTATTATGCAGATCAAGATTTTTAAAAAATTTTTTAAAAAGGTTTGGAATGACTCACAGCTACAAGGAAAACTAGCTGTGACACACATGCCCTCCTATTTTTACGCCTCGTAAAAGAACTTTGACAACGATTTAAACAATTGCCTAAAAATTTAAAAACCCAAAAACCTAATTTTAACCCGTTTTTTAAAAACGTCACCTTATTTACACTGTAAGCCCCCCAAGTCCTGTTAAATTGACTATAAAAAAGAGAAATTTTCTTTGTCACCAACATAATAGTTTTTTTAAAAAAATTTTTTTGGGGTTTCTGGGCCCGTGAAGTCTGATAAACTCGCGAGCACATTTGATGGGAAAAAAGATTTATTTTTTATCAATATACACCAAAACATTGTTACAAAAACATCTTGCAAACATAGTTCAATGCACTTTTTTTTGTTAGCAAAAGAAAATTGGCTATCACATTTTTTCTGTAACCAAGAAAAATTATAAGATTTTGTACAAGTGTACTTTTCTTAGCTGAAAGCATTAAGTATTTCTTAACCTTTAAACTTTACGAAAACATTTTAAAATTTTTGACACAAAGTTTAAGGGTGATTGTAAAGAACTGTACCAGGGCGGGTTGCCTGGAGTGACTAAAAAAAAAGGGGATGGGATGTTTTGGAGATTAGCGGAGTTAAGGTAATATCCCAACTTATTGATAAGATAGTTGTCAATAACTAATAGGGTGTTCAAAAACTTAAATAATTTCTAACTTTAACTTTAAACTTTCTAACTTTTATAGTTATAAAAAACAATCTCAAATTGTGTAGTAACCTAGATAGACTTACGCTTCATAGACTCCGGAAGGCGTTTCGGTTTTTAATAAAATTAAAATAAATTTCTTGCTAATTTAAAATAAATCTATCGTTGATTTTTTCAGTAAATTTTGTAGTTTTTTTTCCACATTTTTTATAAATTAAGCTTTAATAAATTTGTAAAAAGCTAATATTAGATAATAAGTTACGTTTAATTTTTCTAACCTCTTGATAAATAAATTAAGGCTATCAGTGTTTAGTGAAAGAGTAAATTCGAACCCTTTCCTTTCCTCTATAATTTTAAAGTAAACAAAATTTTAAAAGGTTTGTCAGGGGAAAATTTTTACCTTTTAGAAACAAAAATTGAGTTGTTAATACACCCCATTGGCGTATCACAAGAATCTTGTGGTTTAATAATCCATAATTTTTTTGTAAATAAAACTTGTGTATATTTATTTTATTCTAGTGTCTCATTTAGCAATAGTCACAATGATAAGGAGTACTTAATTTTAAGTTAATAGTTAAAGGTAAGTAAAAAGTTATTGAAAGTTTTTATCGATACAGGAAGTAAAAAAGAAGGTCATGAGTGTCACAGCTGGTGGAGGTTCAATAATTATGTCTGACAAACTTGATTCCATTGGAGCTTTTTGGGAGCCATTATCTCCGAGTTTATATGAGCTAGTAATATTCTTTTTACGTGTTTTTATATCCACCAGATTTTCGACATTTTTCCTGACATCCTGTCTGTTCAATTGCAGAGTATAAAAAACAGCCTTTTTATTTTAGGGAACACAGAAATACTTTTTCTTGGGCTACGGCTTTAGCATAGTCAGAAAACTTATTCCCAAAATGTTAAATGTTTTTAAAAATCAAAATTGTTTGGGATTTTTAAAATTTGGGGTAATTTTAAATTTGGGTTTTTTTTTGGGGTTATGTAGGAATATACAGGGTATGTATATCTGTATATATGGTATATGATGCGTTCGAGATTAATAATTTGAGACACGCTGCATAAAATACTTACGAAAAAAGTTGAATAATGGTTTCGTTATAGTCCGGGAGACCACCGCAAAAAATCTGGCCAATAAGAGATACGCATAAAACATTTTTTATATTACTATGAACTATAGTCAATTCAAAGCAGCACCGCTGCGTGCTGCCTTAGCTCAACGGGTCCAAATCGCATTTTTTACCTAGAAAAAATCGTGAAAAAATCGAGTTTTTCAATATACCTCGAAAACTATTGATTTTAGAGATAAAAAGAAATATAATTAAGATTACTAGTCTAATAAAACTACGTTATTTTAGCATAATAAAATTTTTTGTAGCTCTTTTACTTTTTTGGATAATTACGATTCACAATAAAAATTAAAACTCAACCATCTCAAAAACTAAAAGATCTACGAAATCAGTATATAGATGCTGGAAATATGATTCAAATTTTTTCAAGATCATTTTTAACAAGTAACTGTTTTTATAAATTATTAATATTATTATTTAAATCAATAATAAAAATAGTTAAATAATGATTTTAAGATGGAGCGGACTTGGTATACTTACTTGTACCAAAAAATATTGTTATTAGCGAAATTTTAAATGGACAAAATCACTTTTTTGTTTATATCTCCTTTATTAGTTGTTTTATTAAATATGTCTATATAACCTTTTTCATATAGCTTATTAAAAAGCATAATTTTTATACAATCCATTTTTTCGTAGCTATTTTAGCTATATACATATATATTTGAGAAACACAACTAAAAAGCTACAAAAAAATTATTTAACAGAAATACGCAGTTTTTTTCTTAAATCAATAATTTTCAAGTTTTATTAAATAAAAACGATTTTTTATGATTTTTTTTAAGTAAAAAAATTGAACCCTCTGCGCCGAGGCAGAAATGCAGTTTGAATTAATTATAGTTCATAGTAATATAAAAAAAGTGTTTCATGCGTATCTCTTATTGGTCAGCTTTTTTGCGGTGGCCCCCTGGACTATTAACTGTATTATGTTAAATATGGTATTTTTTTAGTATATTATGTGTTTTCTTTTGAAAACCAGAAGTATCAATCAAAGGTATTTTGGTGCTGTTGCTGGGCTTATTTCGGGTTCTACCTATTTGATATCACCTAACTTACAGGTGCTTACAGTTGGAATAACAACACTATTGCAGGTAAATAACGCTTAATTATTTTACTAAATAATTTCACTTCAGCTAGCGTCAATTTTTCATAAAAACCTCGCATTTTGTATTAAATAAGACACAATTCCTATATTGATACAGAATAAAAAATTTGTAGCAATATTTTTATTTTTTTGTTAAAATTTTTTAAATGTGTTTGTGTTTTTTAAAAAACTTTTTACGTTTTAATAGTATATATTTTTATCTATTTAGTTTTTGTTTTTTTAGATTTTTTACCATCATACACTTAAGAAATTTCACGTAAAAAATCAGTTTCTACCTCAACAGATAGTGTACATGTTGTCACATGGAATTTTATTCCAAATGCCATAATGTCCAAAGAAACTTGTCCAACTTACTAAGTCAATATGTTAAATACTTGTACCAACACTATGTAAGTTTATATACCAAATTTGGTGAAAATCAGGCACAAATGAATATTTCTGAGAAAAAAATGTATGCAACTGTCTTTTGTGTTATTTTTATATTCTTTCTTCAAATTAAGCAAATAAAAATGCAGCTTTTTTTGTTCCTTAATTTTTTTTTGTATCTTGCTTAGCTTTCAAAAAAAAAAAAAAAAAAAAGAAATAAAATCCACTTTAGGTATTGCATATCCCTGGACCACACAAGAAACATGTATGTAACAACCGCAGTAAATACTAAATTAAATAACGTTTACATATAAACTAACGAATTTTACTAAATTCTGTGTTGCAAATTTCCAAAAGAAATTTTTCCCCATGTTTCTTGTGTGATCCAGCACTTTTTTTATTTGCTTAATAAAAAATGTTTATAAAAATAGTACAAAAGTCAGTATCGTAATTTTTTTTTAAATATTTGTTAGGTTATTTTTTGACTTGATAAGTTTTTACTGTCTGATAGTGGTGAAAGAAAACACATAAATACAAGGATTTCCATTCCAGAAGAATAAATAGCTCCTTTGTAGATTTTAGGCGCCCTACCTCTAAAAATAAAAACCGGTTTAACTATCAGTTTTAGCTTTCGAGGTATGATATATGTATGCCTGAGTAGAAAAACACTTAAAAAACTTATCGCAACAATAAATTTAATTTTAAAAGTAGCTAAAAATTATCTTTTTAATGACTTTCTGAAATAAGATTTTAAGGTAGGTCTCTTTTTAAACTTCAGCAGTAATCTGCAATCATATGCACGTCCCATCTACCCTTACATCATTCCTGCATGGTGGAATATTTCTCCTTGTTTATCACTAAAGTGACCAAGATTTTTTTAAAAATGGTCCAGAAGCTTAACGCTCAAATTGCAATCAAGATCCTTCAGACAAGATAGCATATGTTGAACTAAGTCTTTGTAGTTTGGTGCTCTTGTATTATTAAAAAAAAAATTATTACTGACACAAATGCTTTTCATGGATTTTTCCTGCTCAAAATCAGAAGGGTGCCTTATTTTTTTATCAAATAGGCCATTGCTGTGTTTTTCATTTAACCCTCAAACTTCCTTGGCGCCTCCCCTCACATAAAATACAAAAAACAAAAAAACTAAAGCTGATAAACGGAACGGATATCGACGGAAAATTTTAAAAAGTAAAATTTTGTAACTATGCGCCATGATTCAGCGGTGATACTAAAAGAATTTTAAAAATTCATTGTCTTTATTTTATTTATCCACACAACATTTCAGGCAGTTCTCTCTCGATCCGTTTTCAAGTGTACACTAATTTTATTTCCAAAGCTATTGATCTAATTGTGATGAAAACGACGTTTTCACGAGTAAAATAACATTTAATTCATTAAAAAATTACTTAATTAAACGTCATTTTCTTTAAGAATAATAATAAAAATAAGGAACATACAAAAAGTATTAATTTTTGCTTCTAAATAATTCAATTTAATTAATTTCTAAATGAATTGCTAAATAAATCCTATTAAAATCTATAGTAAACCATAGCGTCCTACGTTCGTCCACTTAGATATACTCAAACCAAAATTTTGTTGGGTTAAATCATTTGTTTTTTAATAATTTTAGCGTTAACGTCGTTTAAAATTAATTAAAATCAATATAATTGTTAATATCTTTCTTCCAAATTTGGTTGTGAAACCTAAAATAGGCATAAGATGCATTAATTACTTAAAATATAGATAAACTCTTAGTTTAAGATTCTCTTCTTAAAAGGGGCGGAGCTTAATTTAATATAGGCTTTTGAAGTTTTCGATGCAATGCATTAGGGGAAAACACTTTTTTAGAAAAACTAAGTGAGGTTTCCCAATTTTTCTTTTTGTGCGGCTTGGGGCTCAAGCCAAGCTATAATTTAAATATTAATTCATAACATAATATTTTTAAATACATTTTCTACGGAAAGAATATATCCAATAAAAATGCCTAAGAATTACTTTTGGTACCAGAAAAACTCTCGGAAAAACTTTAATCATGAACAGGTTTTCTTGATCTGAACGCCACATTACGGGAAACTTAAATCTCTATTAGGTGTAATAAAAAGATTGGGAAAACATTTAAGTCTGATATTATCAAAAATAGGGTCGTAGACGAAGTCAAAATTAACTAAATTTGTCAATTGCAGGGCTACGTCCCTATGATCGCGAAATTACGCATTTTTAGAGCTTCTGTGATTGGTAGGGCTGGTTTAATGTATAATAAGGAAAGGTATAAGAGAGGACGGATAGTCGCATTATACTCAAAGATTCTTAGCCGTTAACTTAGCCATCGATCTTAAAAAAAATCTGCTACTTACTGCACTTGTACACCGCAGGTGAAAAAGAAAATTGGTTCCTGTGGCTTTATCATCCCTACCACAAGCCATTGTGGTATGCGATAAAGATTCTATTGCCTAAAGAGGTGTACCTACTGCAGAAAAAAAGATATCTCGAATCGTTTTAGAGATTTTCGGTTTACGAGTAACCGGAGTAGCTTCAGGGGGCGACTATCTGCCTACGAAGCAAGTAGTGGAATTGGAATAGTGTTCTATAAGTCTACAGAACACAGCTCCTTTTTTTACGAAAATTAGTTATCCGTAACCTCGACAAAATCCAACTGTTAAATAAGCGTTGGGCAGTGTCGGGAAAGTTGAAAAACCTAAAATCTTTAAGCCTTTAGCAGCCAGGCTGGAGTAACCTCTCCCTGCAATGAGTCCCTGGACACAAAGGGATTCGGGGAATGAAATGGCTGACAAACTCGCCAATTTGGGAGCTGAGGACAATGGACCTGAATACACCGTGGGAATTTCTTATAACACCGATCTGACAGAGATAGCAACATAGATAGAGAAACGGTTCGATAAGAACTGAAAAAAGACAAAAGCCAGACAATAAAAGGCTATTATTGAGGAAGACCTATGGAAGGACCTACCTATGAGCATAAAGGACTTCAATAGGGTGCAAATGAGAAACCTGACAGGCATACTAACAGGTCATTGTAGAAACAGACACTATCTTAACAAGATAGGAAAAAGTGCGACAAGTACATGTAGATAGTGTGGAAAGGGAAAAGAGGGTGTCATACATATACTTAGAGATTGCCCAGCACTAGGGCACATCAAGGGAAAATGTCTAGCTACGGCATGGCTGGACCCAAATAACATAAGATTCCTACCACTAACAGGAGTCGTATCACTAGTGAGGAAATTGGGGCTCAAGTAAGCAAAGTGACAGCGCCATATCAGTGTAAAAGGAATGCATACATAAGGGGTAGTACAGGGTGACGGAACTTGTGTATGCTTAAGGGTTGATGTAGAGCATAATGGGCTTAAGCCTCAGTGCTCAGGGCCCCAGCGAAGGAACTCACCATGCTACGATAGATAGAACCTCTACTGAAGGTCATTACGGAGGACTGGTTGAGGATAGGAAACAGTACTTTGAAAACCTTTTCGAAAGATCCTTCCAACTTAAATGCAGAGTTTATACACCTAAATTAGAAAAAACTGCTGCTCCTTAATCGAGCATTTGACCACCGCCCAATAATAGAGAACGTCAGCATTTAACCGTGATGGTATTGGGTGCGGTCAAAGGTGAAGTTGTTCACTCATTACGCCAGCATTGAGATGCTTTAAGAATGGTTTTCAAATAGTGGGTATTTTTATACTCCGTTTGCTAAAAGTATTATTATTATTGTTCTCAATAAAGACAGCTTCCTTAAGCTTTTTTCAGTGGGGTTCCTTGTGAACAACCTGTGCTTCCAAACACTTGATGACCTGTTGTTTGGACTAAATTTAATCAGCAATTTCTAATTTTGTTGTTTCGCCCCTCTGTGTGTGTGTTGTCTATGTTTCGCTATAGTTTTTTACCCATTTGTCTGTGTTATTTAGAATAAATGTCTGTATTAAAAAAAAATAAAACAGACAGATCAGTAAAAAGCTTGCCAGGTCAAAACGAAATTTTATTTAATTTTGGAACCCTTATTTTACATAAGTTTTTTTAAGTTGGAGACACTCTACTTAAAATCACAGCCAACTTTACTAAAATTATTATTTTTTAGATTTTGGGATTTATACAAAAGAATCATCATGAAGCATCTAATTTAGGGATTAAGAGAAATAAATGTAGGCTTTTATTTAATAAGAAGTTTTATTAACAATACAAAATACCTACACTAATTTTAAATTAATCTAAGCTATCTAATATCTCTACCTAAACTTAACTTTAAAAACAGACTACCAATTTACAAGGATTTCTTATATATTATACAGACTGCCCACTAAGTGCTACCTATGAAGCACTATACATTTATATTAATATATTTATAATAACAGGATATCCCGGTAAAATTTTGTGTGTTAATAAATAAAAGATATTTAATTTTGCTTTTTTTCTTTTTCAATATTAAGTCAAAAAATACTGGCACTATAACAGAAATAAACAATGAAATTATTATAAATTACAGAGATTTTAAGTTGAATATTATGTAAGACTAATTGGACCTAAAAATCTATTTATACTTGATTTTAAAGCAGTAAATGGTTTTTTTTTTGTTTAATGGAAAAAGTGAATGGAATTTAATAAAAAAACTCTTAGCACCATGTACAGGGTCATTACCGAGGACTGGACAATCGTTAAAGAAGGTAGATAAGAGGCATGAAAAAATGAGTATTCTTAATAATTTTTTGTGGCAGTATCATTTATTATATAAAGCTAAAATAAAATGTATTATATAAAGTTTTAACTCGAATTTACCAAATTTTAGTCCCTTATTGAAGTGTTTTTTTTTAATTAACAAAATGGCGGCTTCTAAAAGCCTATCCTAGAATATTTACTAGTAATGCCACAAAAGGTCAAATTATTAAAGTTGGTGTCACAAGAAAAACGTTAAAAATATTGCGCACAAAAAGGTACTTTTACCATATTTTAAAGAACAATCAGTGACAAAAAAAGTCTTTAAATTTATGCAGTTATTACTCAATGTTACGAAGCACGTTGTCAAATAAAAAAAATGTTGACATAAGTAAGTTTAGAGACCTGATTATGTTTTTAAAACGAAACTTTGATTTTTACAAACCTAAAAAGTCCAGAATATTGACTAAAGAAAATATTGCAAAGTTTTTACAAGAGGCGGAGAATGAAAAATAGTTGCTTTTGAAAGTGTCATTGATAATAAGTATAAGTAGAGCATGCCGAAGAGAGGAGCTAAAAAACTTAAGAATGAAAGCTGTACACGATAAAGAAACTGTTTTTAGAAATGTACCTAATACCTAGTACAAAAACAGAATTCTTTGTAACGCCTGGCGATGTCAATGAGAACCAGCGATACCGACAATTCTCGTTTTTTTTTGTTGTTTAGAAACAGCAAATCTTCAAAGCAATCAAGGAGATTAAAAGTTTTGAAAACGTGCAAGACGATTGCTTCCTTTTTAAAGTTACCTTACTCTGCCGAATACACTGGTCACTGTTTCCAAAGGCTTCATTGCTGGCAGATTCCGGAGTGGATCTTCGTACTGTTAAACGCCATGGTGGCTGGAAAAGGGACACAGTTGCTGAAGGATATATAGAAAACTCACGCAAAAATAAAAAGAATGCCGGTATTCATTCTGAAAGAAAAATCATCATTCGATGTTTCAACGATTAATTTCACCGCACAAGAAACCGATAATTTACAAATTAACAACCAGAATAATGGGACAATTTCGACGCCTACGTCTAACAATAATTTAACAAATTGCAATAATGTAATATTTAATTTTGAATATTAAATTTTTATGTTTTAAATATATTTTTCATATTTTTGCAATAAAATAAGTACTCTAATGAAATCAATATAGTAGTTATATTAATAAAGGTTGGCATTTTGACACTAAAAGTGAAATCCATAAGAGTGTCATCCGTCGAAATATAAAATAAATTAAATTACTTAAGAAAGAAATTATTTAAAATATTCATTTTTTAATGTCTCTGACTACCCGTCACGCCTTTAAAAAAATGTGGAAGTCAGTGCAAAACCACAACAAAGGCTCTTCTCAGTCCTCGTTGGAGAGACAAAAAGCTTTTTCCAGTAGGTAATAATGTGCAAGTGAAAAATTTAGCTAAACTATTTTTTTAATACATTTCGGAGAGAAGTTAAAGGTACGGAATTTTTCCAAAATTCTATAATTAAAGTATATAAATTTATCCACAAAATACTGTTTTTTTAAATAAAATTACAATTTTTGGAGAATCTAACATCCGCAACAATCTGTTTAGGAAGAGAAATAATACTTTTAGATGTCCCTCGTAGGAGAAAGGATTTCGTTTGGTGAAAGTGTGGTGGAATACGACTAAAGAAAACAACGAGAAGTGAAGATCGTATAATATGTAGTAAAACTACATATGTAATACTCTAAAGATTATATAAATTACGTAATTTTAAAAGGAAGAAAATAGTATTTATGGTATTAAACAATTTAGCATACTCTGCGTATTCTAAGTCAAATGTATTCTTGAATAGATCTGTCTTATTGCGATATAATAAGAAAATAATATTTAGCAATAGCATTAAATAAATTGCATAAAGTTTTGGAAATCTTACATCTAGTTCTATTGTTTCTTTTTTACGAAATGTATCATTTCAGTAATATACAGAGTGAGTTTCTAATTTGGAATAAAGTCAATAAATCAAAAATAAGTTATTAGTAGTTTTAGTCGCGCTCTTTTCCACTGAAAAAATATTTATACAGTTTGTCCGAATTTGAGATTGAGATGAGAAATTTTAAATTAAGCAGTTATACAGGGTGTCCCAGAAGTAATGGGACACAGAGCAACAGCAGCTTCCTTATGTCGAAATAATGCAATTAACGTAAACTTGCCTTATCCCAAAATTGATACTAACCAAGATATAGGGTGACAAACTTTTAATTTTGTTTTCCTTTTTTCTTAATACTTTCTTAACTAAATGACATAGCGGTACAAAATTGGGTATTTGGGGTTCTTTAAGGCAAGAAATTCAAATTCGTCCAGGCTGGTGAGGTTGTTTTGGATGGCATCATATTTTATTTGAGCTTCATATATTGACATGTTTATTAAAAAAGTTACTATAATTCCCGCTGCGTCAAAAATGTATACATTTAGGTCTCTAGGAGCAACTGATTTTGAGATAAACGCACTTTAAAGGACCCCGCAATTTTTCTATGGAAAAAGGGCTTCGGCCGATTGTTTTTACACTTTGCAAAGTAATAGTTTTCAACACGCTGAGCAAAAGTCTTTAGGTACAAAACCCGAAAACCCCTTTAGCTCCCCAAAATTACCCTCAAAGGTATTAAAATCCCCAGTGATTTTGGGGGTTAGAGGGGTTTTTGGGTTTTGTGTCCGTGGAGACTTTTGATCAGCGTGTTGAAAACTATTACTTTGCAAAGTTTGAAAACAATTGGCCGAAACTCATTTTCCATGGAAAATTGCGGGGCCTTTAGAGTGGGTTTATCTCGAACAGTTGCTTTTAGAGACCTAAATGAGTTATATATTTTTGACGCAGCGGGAATTATACTAACTTTTTTTTTAATACACAGGTTAATATGGAAAGCTTAAAAAAAGTTTTGCCATCCAAAACAAGTGCGGTAGTCCGTAGCTGACGCCGTCTACTAGCAACATCAAAAGCATGGACAAATTTGAATTTCTCGGCTCAAAGAACTCCCAAATCCACAATTTCGTACCGCTAGGTTTTTTAGTGAAAAAATCATTACGAAAACACGAAAACAAAATTAAAATTTTGACACCTTGTATCTTAGTTATTATCAATTTTGGAATAAGGCAAATTTACGTTAAATGCATTATTTTGACATGCTGTTGCTCTGTGTCCCATTACTTTTGGGACACCCTGTATATAACTTCATATGCACTTTAAAAATATTCTTAAAAAAACTTGGGTTTTGATTTAAAATAATTATCGATAACGTCATATCTTTAATTTGGGACTGTATAAATATTTCTTTTATAGAAAGAGAAAAATACTAATCCACGGATCCAATTTTTTTTAAATAACTTATTTTTACTTTATAAAATGTATTCCAAGTAAGAGGCTCGCCCTGTATAATTTTTCATGACCAATCACAAAAATAGCATTTTAAAATTTAAATTTTTTTTTTCGTAAAAATTTTAAAATGCTTATATTTACTATCCTTGTTAATATTTTTTACAATATCCAATTATTTTTATAAATAGGAAGTGTTCTTATAATAGTACAAAAGAAACAACTCTGGAAATATCCACCAAACTTTCCAAAAATAAATCCCAAAATTTTAAATTTGTATAAAATAAAACGTTTTACCGACTTAAAATTATATACTACCTAATATTTTCGATGTTTGTTTTTAGTTTTTTGGTTTATTTCCTTTTTGTGGAATGGGGATCGCACCCGGAGGTAAATTGGGAAAGTTTTCTTCCGTCCTTCCCCTGTTTTTGGGGTTGTTTTGAGGGATATTCTGTTCTAATTCGTCTTCTTGGATTGGTGGAGGTAGAGTACTGGGCACATCACAGTCTTCTGTTGGAGGAACAACACATCTGAAAGAAAAATTAAGAGTATAATATATACAATGTCACTAATAAAGTAATTTTTTGTAATTTCTAAATACTTCTGTGGCTTAAAAATTCTCTAAGTTTTCTATGTCTTACTTTTAATATTTATCCTTAAAATATTTTATAACTTAATACCTTAGTGATCTTCTGTCAAATACCAACATGGCGGGACATCTCTGCAGCCTTGGATATCCTCCTTGGCACTGCCAATATCTGTTGCAAGATTTACCAAGAGGTACATTGCCATTAGCATCGTCATTACAAAGAGCTAAAAATTAAAAAAAGGTAAATGGTGTAAATTAAAAAAAAAGTTAAACAAATAATAGGTTCCTAAATCAGAATGTAAACACCTAGATTGCAGGATACTTTTTATTTCCCAATATTTTTAGTATAAATGGGCTTAAACGGGCTTGATCGCGTGCCCATCTTTGCACTGCAGTCCATTTGTACCTCCGTTTCTCGCTAGGAAAGTCAGTTACCCTTAATTTGGTCTAGAAAATTTCTATCAAGATATTCATGCACTTGTCAGTGCATTGCAGGCGTATATTATGTGTGAAGGAAGCTGTTTCCTCCTCCTCTTTGCTGATCTGATCTGAAATTTTCAGAGGATGGTAATACCACAGCACCTAGACCTCAGTAGATCCTTTGGGCTTCCTCTTGTGGGCGGAAGATTTACTGCGTCGTCCAGCCTATTGATTTAATATAGTTAAAGACGTCTTTATGTGAAATCTTCCCAATTTCGGCTAAGAGAGGCCAGTTTGTGCCCAGCATGGAATTCCGTTCAAATGTGACGGCGGGATACTCTCAAAGAATATGTTCCACGGTCTTATTTTTTTGTTTACAGCCACTGCATATTTCTGTGTCAATTAAACCCATTTTGAATAGGCGTCCTCGTAGCTCGCTGTGGCCAGTTAGAACGCCTGTTAATACTTGGAGGTTCCTTCTGGACATCGTAAGGCATCTCTTCAGCTTTTACCTTGTCTGGATAGCTCAGCTATTTTTTCAACGTTGCATTCGTATTGTTACTCTTTTTCCTCTACAAACGACGGGAGTATTTATTTATGATGTCTGTTATCACTGCTGTTGTCAATCCAGTGGTGGGGGCGGGACCGACAAGTTTTCGTCCCGCAGCCGCCTCCTCTCTGCAAAGTCTGCATGTTGTGCGACCCTTGTGTATATTCTCTTTCTGCAACTATTACCTTGGATGATAGTCAACTGTCAGAATTTCTACTATTTGTTTTATCTGTGTGAACCCTAGAAGGAAAATTGTCAGCTGTCTTCTTAGAAGGGCCGCCTCGCATTACAACTGTATTTTGGAACCATCGGTCAAATGTTGTTTTCGTTTCCTTTTTTCGCTATCCAAGGACTGGCTCTGGGCCCTTAAAGATGAGCCGACTCTTGCTAGTTTACCTGCTTTCTCATTGCCTTTTATTCTTGAGTGTCCAGGAACCCAAAGAAATTATATTCTGTTGTTTCTGACGGAAAGAAAGAAGTGAACCACAGAAAGAAAACCTTAGCTTTGAGTTTCTAAGGCCGCCCAACGTTGCATTTGCATATTTTTGACCAGGTGACGCATGCCATTGACCTAGATGTTGTTCTTGGGACCATCTATCTATTGTTGTTTTTGTTTTCCCTTTTCATAATACAAAGACTGGTTTTGAGCCATTAAAGGTAAACCACCTTTTGCTAGTTTACCTGCTTTATCATTGCCTTCTGTTCTCTAGTGTCCACAACCCCAAGGAATTAAATTCTGTTGTTTCTAGCGGAAAAAAAAAGAATTTTTGGTTGTAATATCGTCTTTTCACATTCTATTAAACACATGCTTGAATTTCATAGATTTTGGTCCTTATACGGTAGCTTTTTTCCAATTAAAAGTATAAACAAATACGTAATTTTAGTTACTTACGATGTTTTTGACAGCCGTCGACATTCTCGGGCCAATCGCATGAATGGGTTCGTTCATTGTACAGCAAACCTCCGATGCAAAGCTGTTCAGTAGCAGTTCCGTTCCAACAGGTCCAGTACCTCGTGCAGGATGTTTCGTGTCCAAAGATTCCATACAACCAGTCACAGTGATCAGTACCAATTGGTGGATCTGATGACAATCACATATTAAATCAGAAAGAATTTAAAATTAACTTTTTATAAGCCCTTTATTCACAAGGAGGACTGTAATTTTAGGCAAAAAAATGTTTTTTTTAATACTATACTACTCACTTGCTTGCTGTTTTCCATCGCAGTAATTTGACCTCCATGGATAGTCACAGCCTTCCGTTACTCCTCTGTTTTTTCCTGCATAAACCAAACCATTAGGACAGTCATACAGTTCTGGCTGACCATTTACACACTCCCAATACCTGAATAAGAAGTAAAAAAGTTTAATTTAAAAATGATACGCGATATATGCCTTTCATAAAAACGTAAAAATTGTCTAGATAAATATATGAATTCTAAGTTTAAAAAGAGTTTTTTTTCAGAGATAAAGGCTGCTAAATAAGAGGTTTGATTATCTATACATCAAGTCTATAAAAAAGGTATGAGAATATTTGTTACTTTCTTCAACTCTCTTACCTATCACAGTATGTTTCATCCCCAACCACTCGAGCTTTGGTCTGACACGGATCTTCTTGATTTCCTTTTAGTTGTTGACTGTTTACAAGTCCTGAAACAAAACTATAATATACAGTGTGTTCTGAAACTAGAGCATCGAATTTCTAAAGGCGTATTCTTACATAAAAATGGGACATAAAGTTCTTATAATCATGACCTGCTTACAGCGAATGTGATCATCCCCAATAAGGGGATGATCACATAACCAATCTTAGGCATTGTCAAAAAAGGTGGGTCCAATATGGCGTATATTAACCCGTTTTAACCATTGCATTGTAAATGTGATTGAACTTGGGCCAAATTAGTTACTGGGTAGTTAAAATGTCTTTTATTTTATATCAAACTTGTGAGTCAAAAAGTTTTTGGAGTTGCTGAATATACTTCTGACCCTCGACCAATAATTTTGATTTAAAAAATATTTTAAACGAAATTTTATCCAAAAAGTCAGTCATATTGGATTCACCATTTTGGCTTTAAGCATTTTTATTTGATGATTTTAGATTCGTAATCAGCGACCCCGAAAACCTGCCACTTACGATTGTAATATATGAAACACGGTAAAAAAAATTGACCCATAAAGTAGGTTTGCCATATTGTATTCACCATTTTGAATATAAATATTTTTTATTTCTGACTTCATTTTTGCGATTTACTATTTTGGCAAAGTCCGATCATATTTACATTGTGATTTTTAAGGAAGGGTAATATGCGACATATTGGATCCGTCATTTTTTGTGGTCATGTCAAATATTGGTATACATTAGTGATGCCCATACATACATACATATATATATATATATATATATATATATATATATATATATATATATATATATATATATATATATATATATATATATATATATATATATATATATATATATATATATATATATATATATATATATATATATTCCCTGGTGGTGCGTCGCTGAGTGAGACATAGGAAATCCCATGTAAATTTTAAGGGGGTCAATTATTATCTTTCCTGTACATTTTACAGAAAAAAATTAAGATAACTTTTTGAAGAGACCAATCTGACAAACCCTCGTGACAAGTTTTAAAAAATTTTAATAAACGAATCTTAAATTTAAATGTAATTGCAAAATTACCAAATTTGTTATAAGGTTTTGTCAAATCTGACGTACAGCCGAATACAAGGAATGTTTTTTTTTTCGTTTCATTAATTTTACAACCATTACATTCAAAGTAGAAGACACTTTAACATTAGTTTTTTATCAAACCTGGTATGTCTTACAGGTAAAAAGGTAAAATAATAGATAATCTGGGAGCAAAATTTAAAAATCTTAATAAAAGTTAACTCATATCTTTTTCACTGATGAATTTAGGTATAGGACATAAAACAAGGACTAGGGCTAAAATTTTGCGTAGATTCAGAAAGTAAAGAAATAATACTATTTTATTTAAAAAAAACAATTGGTTTATTTTCGCGATTGTGAAGCACCCACGTATAAAAAATTCAATATTTTTTAAAGGAAAATCGATCCGACTTTAAAAGTTTAAAAATATATATATATATATATATTTTTAAAAAATATATATATATATATATATATATATATATATATATATATATATATATATATATATATATATATATATATATGGTGTAATATTCTCACTTTTAAATAGTTTAATAATTATTTTAAACAGTATTGTTTTTAATATTTCTAAGCGACCTCGCATCTATATGTAACGTTTAAATCAATTTTTTTAGTCCATTTATTACAAGGCCTTAATCTATTTCGTCTGCTTTAAATTCCCATGAGAAATTTCGATGAAATAAGATCTTCAGGTAATATTTCTTTAATCTCTTACCGCATTCTAAGTAAAGGTGAAGGTTACATTTATCCTCTTGTTCTAATGATAGAATATAGTTTTTTTTATACTAATATTAATTGAAGATCGTTTATGTAACAGTGCAAACAAATCCGGCAACAAAGATGTTACATGGCTCACGAATTAACTTTGCCACACCTTAAAAATTAATTCAGTGGGCAATGGGGCTATTTTAACTTGATAGTTCAAATAATGTTGCCTCAATACACACCATTTGCAAACAGTCAAAAACCCCAAAATAAAACAGATACGAGAAATCACTTTACATAGATTTGTTTTGAATTATGCAAAAAGATAAAAAAAGATAAATATTTTCCAATAAGTTGACACCATTGAAATGGACATTTTCGTTTTGGGAATTTCAAAAAAGGTTGTTTTTTAATCGCGTCTAGAGAAACCCCGGCTCACGAGCTTCTTGACAGTGTTGAAACATGAAACATACTTTATTATACAGAGACTCGGCACGTTATTTAAAAAGTAGGCTTTTTCTAAATAATGCATTTAATGTAAAAAAAAGCAAATCATGGGTCTTTTCTAATACGTCTCCGCATTTTTACGTCTGATATATAATTGAGGAAAATAAAAAGCCGCTTTGCTAACCAGAACTAACCATGACCGACTAGAACTTAGGGCTTTTGAATTTGTCTAAATTATCCCTACATAGAAATTATTAACAAAATTTTTATAACTTTTGATATGGTAGAAGTTATAATTTTTTAAAAAGTGTAATTATATATTTCCCGGGTTTTTTCCAATACGTTGTTAAAATTTTGTTTATAACTTCTACAAATAATTTAGACAAATTCAAAAGCCCTAAATTTTAGTCGGTCATGGTTAGTTCTGGTTAGCAAAGCGGCTTTTTATTTTCCCCAATTATATTTTAGACGTAAAAATGCGGAGACGTATTAAAAAAGACTCTTAATTATTACATTAAAATGTAATTTTTTAGCTGAGTCCCTGCATAATAAAGCTTTTCATGTGTCAACACTGTCAAGAAGCTCGTGGGCCGGGGTATCTCTAGAAGCGAGTTTGTTTTTTTTTGCAGCGTCCTAAAGAACAATCTAAGTTTCAGAATGGAATTTTCTATTTGTATTTGTTCGTAACTTTGATTAATTTTTATCGTCAAATCCCAAATTTCGCCAAATTATCTATGATTTTTTAAAAACCATAGCCAGTTAAAATTTAGGATTTGACAACGAAATTTAATCAAATGATATGACACACATAACATGAGATTCTGGCTCTCAAACGATTTTTTTTAAATTTGAGTATGTTGTTTTTTAGGTCAATAGGAACATTTTTTATATAGGACTTTTTTGTGCAGGTCTACAGGGTCGCCCAAAAAATCCCTAAGAAATTAAAGCTTCCCTGTTCCTTAATACTAATTTAAACGCCTAAAAAGTTTGACTTATCATCTAAATCCAACAAAAAAATATTTTACATACTTGCTTAGAGTTAAAAAAATGTGATCTGCTATTTAACACAGACAGGGTGCTTCAGTATCAAAGAAAGAAACATGTTTATGCCAAGTAATATGTTTATTTCATAATATATTTGTATAAATTTTTAGAATTCCACTTTTCTGCCAACTTCTTGTGCTCCAAGTCAAAAAACCGAGCTAATTGAGCAAGCAATCTCCTTGCTAACATACCTGGTGATGTAAATGATGTAGACATGTCATAGCCACATAGTAAATTCCGCCGTTTTTTAAAATGGCTGGCCATTTTATAAAACGCGGCCACATTGTAAAATAATCGTTTAGTTTGAATTATTTTATAATACGGCTAGTGTTTTTAGCCATTTTATAATTGACGATCAAATATGAGACATTCTCAAATAGATGATTATGATAAAGAAAATTTACAATTTAAGGAGGAAAACCTAACGACAACTAACCAAAAACTGTCCAGAACTAGGTAATAGTTTGGAAGTTGTTGTTTACGGCCCCCAATGCTTCCCATTCGGGTGGTAATAAATGTATATTACCTGGTTTGACCCAAATAGGATGCAATTATTGGGGACCGTAAACAACTTCCAAACTATTACCCAGTTCTGGTTAGTTTTTGGTTAGTTATCGTTAGGTTTTCCTCCTTAAATTGTAAATTTTCTTTAATCATAATCATCTATTTGAGAATGTGGCTCATATTTGATCGGCCAGTTTATAAAATGACTAAAAGTACTAGCCGTATTATAAAACAATTCAAACCAAACGATTATTTTAGAATATGGCCGCGTTTTTTAAAGTGGCTAGTCATTTTAAAAAACGGCCGATTTTACAATGTTGCTACGACAGACATACATACATTTACCGAAGGTTTAAGTAAGGTTTACCAAAAGCATAAAATAAAGTGATTTGGCTTATTTAAATTAAAATAATTTGGTTTATTGTCCACATATACAGGGTTATTCAGAAACAAATTTTTTTGATTTGTTCCCAGCATAACCTAAATACAGGACATAAATAGGTAAATAGTTTTAAAATCTGTACATTATTCTAACAATTTAAACGGTTTTCTAGCATAGTTATAAGAAAATCAAGCTACCCATATGTAGAACATTTTTCGTGCACATCTACAGGGTAAATTATCTAGGTGGTTTCATTAGCTTAATTTTATTATACCCCTGCTAAAAAATTGCCAGAAAAATGTGCAGATTTTAAAACGAAGTACCTTTTTACATGTTACAAAAAATCTAGTGGGAACAAACCAAAAAAAATCTTTAATTTTAAATATCCTAGTATTTTTATAATTTACCTTAATAAACTGTTAGTAATGTATAAATTCTAAAAATATATACAAGTATATCACGATATTAATATTTTAGTTGGCCAGCATTGTCCAATAGGATCTTTCATAAAGAAAAATACTCGTCTAAACCAAGAAATATAAGTTTCACAAATTTTTTGTATTTAATTTAAATTATACT